>JXCR01125377.1:0-32911 GCA_002079205.1 Phalaenopsis hybrid cultivar
TACTAAGTGCTAGAGGTTAGGACCAATATGTGGAACTTCAAGTTGAGTAAAAAAGAGTTTAGCATTTCTAATGGTGAGGGTGGCTTTTCTAGTTTTCTAAGAATATTTAATAGAAAAGTCCTATTGCTAGACCTTAGGCTACTAAAGAGGAAGATTAGACCTCAACCAAAAGTGATGTCAACATTGAGTTAAATCTGAAGATATAGAGACTCATGGTGTAAATGAATTTCCTAAATAGGTAGGCTTTAAAATTTTATGGGGTACATTCATCTTAAGTTCATGAGATGTTTTAACAGATGGAATTAAACATTTACTATTTTTGGTAACGTCCATCATCTTACACCTCTCCTGAATATACATACAGTCTTCTTCAACCAACGTTTTCAACTCATCGTGAAAGTCCATTTTGATCTCATCTCTTAACTTACTCTCAAAACTTTCATGGAAATAGTCTTTACTTAGATAATCAATTTCATCCCTCCAAAAACAATCATCATAATTTCTCTCTGTTGGATATTTCATAGTCTTTAACACATCAAAAGTGACTTCCTAGTCATTCATATTCATAGTTAACTCTCCTATTTGCGCATCTATCATAGCTTGTCCAGTAACAAGGAAAGGTCTACCAAAAATAATTGTATTTTCTTTATCTTCCTCCATATCTAATACAAAAAAGTCCAAAGGAAAGATAAATTTATCCACTTTAACAAGCACATCTTATACAACCCCTTTTGGATAAATGATAAATCGATCAACTAACCGAAGGGTTACAAAACCTAACCTTCTAAAAATATATAGAGGCATCACATTAATGCTTTCTGTTAAATCACATAAAGCTTTTCCACATAATCTTTCTCCAATTGCACAAGGAATTGTAAAGCTATAAGGATCTTTAAGTTTATGAGGAAAACCATGCGACGCTGACTGGATAATGGACAGCTTTGAAACACCATGCGGTGCTCCACCATTCGACAACATCAGCCACCTCAGCTGCGATATGGCCCGCCTTTTTTTTCCATCCCCTCATTTGGCTTGATCTTTTCTGTCCATCCAATACACACCTGATTGGACGACAACTTTTCATTAACCCCAAGTGACCTAACCCTCGAGCCGTTCTCACTAAAACCTTAAGATCTTGAGCTAGACTCAACCAAGTTACATGGGGTTTATTTCTAAAAAATCATCTACTCATTACGAGCATGTCTATATGGCTTATATGGTATGAAATACAATAAATAGGTATGGAGAATCAAAATAGGCTTGGATTAGGGTTGAGGTTCAGTACCCTTGTCTGAAAGGGGAGGCATCAATCAGATGGTTGTAGCAGCTTTGATTGGGTCAAATGAACCTCCAGATGAACTCTTAGGCCCTTGTGAATTGCCTTGATATGTTTTTGATTAAGTTTGATTTCAGGTGTTGGTTTATAACTAGGTTAGAGGCTGTTTATAATGGGGCTTTTTTGGGGAATCAAATCCTTTCACTGTGTGGATGGTGTATGCATAGTTAATCATAGTTTTGTGGATTGTAGAGGTGTGAAGCAATCTACCCTAGTTTTGGGATAAATTTTAGTGAATAAATTGGCTTTGTGGGGTGGATGTTAGTGGCTAAAAGCACGGGGATTGCACTTAAGAAGCGTTGAGAGGCTCTGGTGAGATTTTGGCAGAGTTTCCCTGTGGTTTTCAAGCTCTCCTTCTTCGATCATGGAGGGGTCAATTTAAATTCATGGCTGCCTAGTGGAGCTTAGAGGGGTTTGATGGGTGATAAAGCTTACTGAGGTGCAATAAAGAAAGCACAAGCATTCAATTGAGGGAGTTCAAATTTTAGGTTTTGTCCATTTGGGGCTCCTTTGGGGTGACTATTTCCGGCGGCTAAGGTGGTTGCTGGCAAGGGTCTGGTCGCCTCTGAGCTTAAGGAGGTCAGGGGGTGGCTAATGTTGATTTAGGGTTTAGGGTGTGCTAAGTGGGTCTAAATTTTTCACTAGGATCCACTTAGTGGTTGTGGTGTGAATAATTTGGTCAATTTGGCTTGGCTTAGTCAATTTTGGTGCATGGGTTCCATTTGGGTTAAATTGTCTTGAAGTAGGGTTTGGGTTAGGCTATCAATGATATTGAGCCTAATTGTTAGATCAATTTAGTTTAGATGATTATCATATAGAGTTTAACAAATATTTGGAGTGATTTTGAAATTATTGGAAAGTTAAATTTGAGGGATTCTTGTCCTTAAGGGATCAAATTGGTTCAACATTGTGGTTAATTTTGGGAAATTGGGTCGTTAAGGGCAATTTGGGGGTTTTGGTAAAAATGGGTCAAAGTGATCAAATTGAGTTTATAATTTCTTTAAGTTGAATAGAGAAGAGTTTAGAATTTCTAATTGTGAGGGTTCCTTTTCTAGTTCTATAGGAGTAGTCAACAAGAAAGTCCTATGGCTAGACCTTAGGCTACTAAAGAGGAAAGAGCTAGACCTCAACCAAAAGGGAGGCAAACAAGCATAGAGATGCCATCTAACCTTGTAAAAATCAAAGAACATCCCCTCTGTTATAAGGAATGAACCCTAAAAAATTCAAGTCATGGTGAGCAATGCTTGATCATAATGAATTAAAATTCTCCAGAGAGTATTTGATTCATTAAAATCTAGAGAGTTAACAAATAATTTTTATTTCTAATTCACATTATTCTCCTTTATTCACTAAGCAAGGGGGTATTTTTATTTTATTTTTATGATTTTTCTAGAGAAGGATCTGGATTTTGAAGTTCAGGCATTTAAATAAATTCAGAAAATCAATATTTTTCTGAACTTTACACGCAACGATTTGCCATTTGATGCTGCCATCCACCTCAGCTGCCACGAGACCCACCTTTTTTTTCCAAGAGTTTGTCTGTCTTGTTCTCCTCTGTCAATTGAATAAATGCATGATCAGACATCTCTCTGTCATCATCCCCATGTAACCTAACTCCTGTGTCGTTCACACTAAAACCTTAATATCTCGATCTAGACTCAACCAGATTATATGGGTTTGGTTCTTAAACCTTCATCTACTCAAGACAAACATATTTATAATGCTTATACGGTATGAAATACGGTAAATATGTATGGAGAATCAAAATAGGCTCAGATTAGGGTTGAGGTTCAATACCTTTGTCTTAGAGGGGATGCCTCAATTAGATGGTTATTGTAGCTTTAAATAGACTCAATGAACTTCCAGACGAAGTCTTAAGCTTTGGTGAATTGTCTAGATATGTTTTGGATCGATCTCAATTTCAAATGTTGGTCTAGAGCTATGTTATAGGCTGTTTAGGATGGGGTCTTTGTGGGGAATCAGCTCCTCTCAGTGTGAGGTGGTGTGTGCACATTTAATTGGAGTTTTTCGGACTGTGAATGTGTGGAGAAATCTATCCTAGTTTGAACTGAAATTTTGAGAACAAAAATGAGCTCTCATAGGTGAAACTAGAGGGGCAAAGTGGTTGGCTTGAGTCGAGGAGTTCTTGGAGAGTCGCTAATGAGATTTTGGCAGTGTTTTCTTAAGGATTTGGATCATCTCCCCTTTGGCCTTGAAGGGGCTATTTAATTAGAGGATCTTAGGGTGGTTTAATTATGATTAACTCTTAATGGTATGACATGATGACAAGTATTACTTGGTTTAGGCCCAAGAAAGGACAAAATAACCTAAATCAAGGAACTATTGGTCTTCCATAGGGTGGCTAGGTGGGTCTAGTTTGGTCACTATGATCCATTTGGTGGTTGTGGTGTCATTAAGTTGGTCTCTTTGTCATGGCTTAGTCAATTTTGGTGCATGGGCACAATTTGGGTCAAATTGTATTGAAGTTAGATTTGGTTTAGGCTAGCCATGACATTGATCCCAATTGATTGATCAATTATGAGTGGATGATTGTCATGAGGGGTTTAGAAATGATTTGGAGTGATTTTGAATTGATTTGATTGACCAATTTGAGGGATTTTGGGCATGTGATCAATTTGGCGATGTTGGGTTAGACTTGGGTTTAGGTTTGGCTGGATTTGGGTTAAGTCCGAATTGAGAGTTCAAAATGCCCTAAAGGAATGTCATGAAGAGTGCTCAAAATAATTGGGAAGCAGTTTGGGGTTTGGATATCCAATTTGGTGACATTTAGAGACATAGCCATTTTGGGGCAAATTTGAGAATTTTGAATATAGGATGAAGTTGAGTGATATTAAAGCTTAACAAAGGTTAATTAAGGGTTCAATCTGATCTGTGGAGATATTTCAAGCATTTTATAATGCATAAATAGGGCAATTGGAAGGATTTAGTGGTTCAATTGAGTGGGATTTTTATTTTAGGCCAAATTGGGGCCTTTTGAATTTGGTTAAAATTAGACTTAGATGTGGGTCAATTGGACTTGAATTTCATTTGAATTGATTTTCATCAGAAGGAATTTGAGTTTACAATTGATATTGGGAGGAATTGGGGTCAGATTGATGGACATTTAACGTGAATTCTGGGAAATTTGGCCTTTAAGGGCAATTTGGGGCTTTTTGTCAAAGTTGGTCAAATTGATTAAATTGGGTTATGAGTGAAAGTGATTATTAATGTGTGAAATAGCTCCAAACCAACACCTAGGGTCAACCCTAAGGCCAAGAAGTCCAATGGGTGCTCCCCTTGAGCTCCCCTTTTTTGACCCCACATACTAAGTGCTAGAGGTTAGGAACAATATGTGGAACTTCAAGTTGAGCAGAAAAGAGAAATTCTAATGGTGACGGTTCCTTTCCTAGTTCCCCAGGAGTAGTCAACAATAAATTCCTATGGCTAGACTCTGGGCTACTAAAGAGGAAAGAGCTAGACCTTAACTAATAGTGTGGTTAACAAATAAAACCCTAATAGGTGTGGTGTGTCAGGCAAGCACACCACTTGTATTGGTGATGACTAATGAGATCAATGAAACCAACACAGACTTCTAAGTCAATAGACCTAGAATGAAGTGTAGAAATGAGTGACAATTGTTTCCACTAAGGAGTAACAGATACTCTCGCTGTGGAAAGGGAAGAAGATTTTTGGGACAATCCTCATACAAACTAGCAATTCCAGCGAAAACTTGATTCGAGTTGAATTTATCTACGAAATTTTGATTTCAATTTAAAATTTTAAGGAGGTGAAATTATGCATGAGGAAACTGACGCTTATGCACCGGTTAAAGAGAGAAGGCCGCAACTAAGCGCCAAGACTCCACGCTTAAGCACCAGTGGCAGTTAATAGATGTGTATTATCGGTTTTCACGAGTTTTGAAGAGCGTTTTGAGGCACCAATTGGCTTAATAGGTGGTTGTAACCACCATGGATGAAAATTATCATAAAAGGATGCATCTCTTGGGCAAATACATCGAACCAAGAGATCCGAAGGCACCTCTTAGAAAACTATAAAAGAAAGAAGGGAGGACTTATAAAAGAGTCCTGAAAAGGTCCGAAAAAGTTGGAATCCTAAACATATTGCCAAGGTTTGAAAGTTCTTCTCTAGGGAGTTAGTTCAGAGAGATTTTCAGGAACCACTTTTTATTTAATTTATCGTTTTTTTTTTTAGTGATTGTAAAAGAGAAGAGATTCAAAGAAACTTTAAGAGTTTCGTGGAGGACTTGAGATAAGTTTTTATCTTTTTGTTTTAGACTATTTTTTGTTTTAATCGAGACTTATTGTCGGTTTGACAATGATTTCTTCTTTTAAACTAAACTGTGGTTTTGTTTTCTCCATGAATTTAGAGTAGTTTTCTTTATACTTCTTCTAAAAATGATAAGTAATTAAGTTTTGGACGGAAGTTGTGGAGAGTATTGATCTTTAATGTTTGAAGAAGTTGTGATGATTTAAATCCATGCAATCATTTACTTCTTGATTTGGCTAATCTAGATATTAAAATTTGTTATGAAAACATGTAAGAACCAAGCTGGTATTGTCTCACTCAACAATTGGAAAGAATCACATGAGGTTGTATGAATGAGAATGTAGAGTTAAATAGGGAAATATTCATTGAAGGGTGTAGAGTTAGAGGACTTTAAAGTGACAGGTTAAACGGTAGGAAAATATTCATTGATGAGTGTAGATTTAGAGGACTTTAAAGTGAGAGGTTAAAGCCCCCATTGGAAATAATCATTGAAGGGTGTAGAGTTAGAAGAATTTAAAGTGACAGGTTAAAACCCCCAACTTGGTTTTAAGAATCACATGAGGTTATATGAATGAGAATGTAGTTCATATGATTGAGTGCAAATAAATAGGAATCGCATGAGGTTGTATGAATGAGAATGTAATTCATATGATTTAGTGCAAATAAATAGGGAAATAATCATTATGGATGTAAGTTAGAGGACTTTAAAGTGACTTGTTAAAGCGCCCAACTTGGTTTATTTTTTTAGGTTCTGATACGAGAATGTTAGCCCCAAGATGGAGGGAATTGAGGGAACTCTAGAGTGAGAGCTTGTATCTTCCCTGCTTAGCCGGTCTTCAAAACTATTTAAACTTTAAATTAGCCAATGTTCTTTATAGCATCTCTAGTAAGGGTAAAGAATATTATTTCTCCTATTTGGCACAACACAATTTGCATACTTCAACAACAGAGTTTCTATACTTATTACTGATTCATGATAAGAAGAAATATATTTTCATATTAAGTACTTTTCTTCTATAAAAACTTTAATTATCTTTTCGAGTTGTTACTATTTCATTAAAATATCAAAAGTACCAAAAAAGTTTAAATTTTAAATTCTTAAAAAAATCATTTTAAGTTTAAGTAATTATCTTTTAAAAAAGAGAAGAACTTTTCAAAAAGTGCATATAGCATAATCTTCCCTGTGGGTTTGATATTCAAGTCTTAATCAAAAAGATCTTTATTACTTGATAGCGATACTAAATTAAAAAGTTAAATTCTTATTTCTCTTTAGGATCATGTTTTTTGTTTTGTTGCAAAATAAAGAAATATAAGTGAAAAATACCATTAAAACTATTGTTATACTGTGCATAAGCATTAAGATCGTGTACCACATTTTTGGTATCGGTCCCGGGGAAGAAAAATAAGTAAATTTCTATTTTTAGAAAGTCTTATTTAAACTTTAAATATTGTATCTTATTTGGTATGTTTTATTTTATTTTATTTTATGTTATTTTATGTTACTGTATTTGTAGTACAGGTTTTGAATGGCTAGTGCCCTACGATTCTGAATTAGAAAGTAATATTAGAAAAATAAAAAAAAACCTAAAAAAATTAAAAATCCTGAAAAATCCAAAAAAATTACAGAAATGGCAAACCAAAATTGAACTCTCTCATAATTGAACTCAAAATTGGGCTTCCACAGAGGGAATCGGTGGGGGAAGATGGTTGGATTGCAATGAGGAGGTCTCAAAGAAGCTCTGTGAGTGATTTGATAAGCTCTCTCTGAGAAAATTTCAGCACTACCTCCATGGCCATGGAGGTTAGTTTTTTATAAAGAAGGGCTTAGGGTGGCTGTCATGGCATATGTGATGCTTAGGTGGAGGGCAGAGAGGCTCTACAATTTAAAATGGGTGAGCTAGCCTCTAAGTTTGAAGTGGGTGAAGTTTAAGAGGGGGTGACCCTCGATTTTGGCTTCTCCGATGACTAGGCCGGCTGGCCATGGCAGGGGGAGGTGCTTAGGAGCTCAACAAACTCAGGGGAATATGTAACAGCAATTAAATGAGTTGAGGTATAGTTTTGGCAAAAATATCCAAGTCTTCAGAAAATATGGATTCAAAATCCCTTGATTTAGGGGACTTTTGGTCCATGGCTTAGCTTAGGTGGTTTTATAAGGTTTTGCTTGGTCACTAGGGTCCAACTAATGGCTGCGGATTCATTAATTTTGTGACTTGGGGTGGTTAGGCTAATTTTAGTGTATGGGACCAATGTGGGTTCAAATGACCAAAACTTGGGTTTGGCCTAGGCTAGCCATGTCAATCGAGTTCAATTTTTAGGAATGTTATGAATTGGATGCCAATTTTTGGGCTAAAGCATTCAATTTTGTAAAACTAATTTGGGGTAAGGTTTGGGACTTTTGAACTAGGTTTAAATTTAATGAAATTGAGGCTTCAACAAGGCTAATTAAAGGTCAAGTTTGTTGTTTAAGAATGTTATGAAGAGTTTAGGGTCCAATTTGAGACCAATGGAGTAGGCCCTAAGGTTTAATTTGGTGGAACCAAGTCATAGGGCCAAAATTAGGGTTTTTGATTTAGATCAAAATTATGCTCAAATAATTGGGTCATTTGAGCTTGGATCTGGTTTATATTTGTGACATGAAGGTGAATTTGAGTTTAGGATTGAAGTTTGGGGAGATTGGGATCACATTGATGGACATTTGAAGTGGATTTAGGGAAATTTGGGCCTTTAAAGGCAATTTGGGGGTTTTAGTCAAAGATGGTTAAGAGGGGTATTTTGGTAATTTGGGTGTTTTTAAAAGGTTTGAAATGATTTTTTGAACTAGATTGGGTATTTTGGATTAATTTGAGATTTTTGGCTAAATTTAGGGTTTCAATGGTACTTGGGTAATTTGGGAGAGTTTAGGGGCAAAAGGCCAGGATGGGTATTTTGGGTAAGATTTTGGGAACTAACCACCAAAAGTAAGCAATGGACCAATGGAAACCCCATTTGGGTTCTTTATGTACTGGTCTTAGCTAAACTTTAGCCTAGGGCTAGTAGATTTAGGGGCCATCTACATGAGTATCCTGAAAGTATCAAGGGATCAAAGTCAAGAAATTTTTGGTTTAGGGTAGCGAGTGAGTGTAAGTGTGGGCTGTGAGTGCTTAAGCTTTTGGCCAACACTTAGGGTCAACCCTAAGGTCAAATAGCACTATAGGAACTCTCCTTGAGCTCCCTCATAATGATAAATGATAAATCGATCAACTAACTAAAGGGTTACAAAACCTAACCTTTCAAATATATATAGAGGCATCACATTAATGCTTTCTCCTAAATCACATAAAGCTTTTTCACATAATCTTTCTTCAATTGCATAAGGAATTGTAAAGCTATAAGTATCTTGAAGTTTTTGAGGAAAACCATGCGGCGCTGACTGGATAATGGACAACTTCAAAACACCATGTGGTGTTCCCCCATTCGACAACGTCAGCCACCTCAGCTACCACATGGCCGGCCTTTTTTTTCTATCCCCTCATTTGGCTCGATCTTTTCTGTCCATCCAATACACACCCGATTGGACGACAACCGTTAATTAACCCCAAGTGACCTAACCCTGAGGCCGTTAACACTAAAACCTTAAGATCTCGAGTTATACTCAACCAAACTGCATGGGGTTTGTTTGTAAACATTCATCTACTCATTATGAGCATATCTATATGCCTTATATGATATAAAATACAGTAAATAGGTATGGAGAATCAAAATAGGCTCGGATTAGGGTTGAGGTTCAGTACCCTTGTCTGAAAGAAGAGGCGCCAATCAGATGGTTGTAGCAGCTTTGATTGGGTATAATGAACCTCTAGATGAACTCTTAGGCCCTGGTGAATTGCCTAGATATGTTTTTGATTAAGATGGATTTCAAGTCTAGACTTGGTTAGAGGCTATTTAGAATGGGGCTTTTTGGGGGAATCAAATCCTTTCACTGTTGGGATGGTGTGTGTACAGTTATTCGTAATTTAGTGGATTTTAGAGGTGTGGAGCAATCTGTCCTAGTTTTAGGATAAATTTTAGTGAAGAAATTGGCTCTGTGGGGTGGTTGTTAGTGGCTAAAAGAATGGGGATTAAACTTAAGAAGCTTTGAGAGGCTCTGGTGAGATTTTGGCAGAGTTTCCCTAAGGTTTTCAAGCTCTCCTTCTTCAACCATTGAGGGATCAATTTAAAGTCATGGTTACTTGGTGGAGCTCAGGGGGGTTTGATTGGTGCTAAAGCTTGCTAAGGTGCAAGAAATAAAGCACGAGCATCCAATTGGAGTCAGCCAAGTAAGGGAGTTTAAATTTTAGGTTTTATCCATTTGGGGCTCCTTTCGGGTGACTGTTTCCAGCGGCTGAGGTGGTTGTTGGCAAGGGTCTGGTCGCCTCTGAGCTTAAGGAGGTCACGGGGTGGCTAAATTTGATTAACTTCCAAGGGTAAGCAATGATGGCAAAGATATTTCAAGTTTAGGACAAATATGGAGTGAAATCACTTAAATCTAGGGAACATTTTTCCATGGCTTCTATAGTGTGTGCTAGGTGGGTCTAGACTATTCACTAGAATCCATTTAGTGCTTGTGGTGTCAATAATTTGGTCACTTTGGCTTGGCTTAGTCAATTTTGGTGCATGGGTTCCATTTGGGTTAAATTGTCTTGAAGTTAGGTTTGGGTTAGGCTATCCATGATATTGAGCCTAATTGTTAGATCAAATTTGGCTTAGATGATTATCATAAAGAGTTTAAAAAATATTTGGAGTGATTTTGAAATTATTTGGATGTTCAATTTGAGGGATTTTTTGTCCTTAAGGGATCAAATTGGTTCAACATTGTGGTTAATTTGGAGAAATTGGGTCGTTAAGGGAAATTTGGGGGTTTTGGTCAAAATGGGTCAAGATGATCAAATTGAGTTTAATTGAAGAGTCCAAATTGGTTTTGGGGAGATTTAAAATGATTTTGAAGATTTTGGGAAAGTTTGTGCCACCAACGTTATTTTGGTAATTTTGGGATGTTTTGGGCAATTTGGGTAGTTTTAAAAGGTTTGAGATGATTTTTGAACAAGTTTGGGTATTTTAGGTGAAATTGGCAATTTTGGATAAATTTAAGGTTTGGGGTACATTTTGTAAATTGATTAAATTTGGGGGTAAAATGCTAAGTTTGGTATTTTGGTGAGAGTGAGGTGTTAACCACCCTATTTGAGCCATAGACCATTGAAGTCTCCATTTGGTTCCCCTATATATTGGTCTTAGCTAGACCTTAGCCTAGGGCTAGTGGGTCTAGGGGACCATCTACATGAGTCTCCTAAATGATCAAGGGATCAAAGTTAACAAGTTTAGGTTTAGGGTAGTGAGTGGAAGTGAGTGAAAGTAAGTGTAAGTGAGTGAACTAGCTCTAGACCAACACCCAGGGTCAACCCTAAGGCCAAGCAGTCCTATGGGGACTCCCTTTTAGCTCCCCAAAATTGACCTCACCTACCAAGTGCTAGATGTTAGGACCAATATGTCGAACTTTAAGTTGACCCGAGAAGAGTTTAGAATTTCTAATGATGACGGTTCCTTTTCTAGTTCTATAGGAGTAGTCAACAAGAAAGTTTTATGGCTAGATCTTAGGCTACTAAAGAGGAAAGAGCTAGAACTCAACCAAAAGTGAGGAAAACAAGCATAGAGAGGCCCACTAACCTTATAAAAATTAGAGAACATCCCTTCTGTTATAGGGAATGAACCCTAAAAAATTCAAGTCATGGAGAGCAATGTTTGATCATAATGAATTAAAATTCTCCAGAGAGTATTTGATTAATTAAAAACAAGAGAGTCAGCAAATAATTTTTATTTCTAATCCACATTATTCTCCTTTATTCACTGAGCAAGAGGGTATTTTTATTTTATTTTTATGATCTTTCTAGAGAAGGATATGGATTTTTGAAGTTCAGGCATTTAAATAAATTCAGAAAATCAATATTTTTCTGAACTTTACACGTAGCAATTCGCATTTGATGCCAACATCCACCTCAGCTGCCTTGAGACCCACCTTTTTGTTCCAAGAGTTCGCCCGGCTTGTTCTCCTCCATCAATTGAATAAATGCATGATCAGACAGCTCTCTGTCATCATCCCCATGTAACCTAACCCATGTGTCGTTCACACTAAAACCTTAATATCTCGAGCTAGACTCAACCAAATTACATGGGTTTCGTTCCTAAACCTTCATCTACTCAAGACAAACATATCTATAATGCTTATACGATATGAAATACGGTAAATACATATGGAGAATCAAAATAGGCTCACATTAGGGTTAAGGTTCAATACCTTTGCCTTAGAGGGGAGGCCTCAATTAGATGGTTGTGGAAGCTTTAAATACCCTCAACAAACCTCCAGATGAAGTCTTAAGCTCTGGTGAATTGTCTAGATACATTTTGGATCAAGCTCAATTTCAAATGTTGGCCTAGAGCTATGTTAGAGGCTGTTTAGGTTGGGGCTTTTGTGGGGAATCAACTCCTCTCACTGTAAGGGTGGTGTGTGCACATTTAATTAGAGTTTTTTGGACTGTGAATGTGTGAAGAAATCTATCCTAGTTCGAACTGAAATTTTGAGAGCAAAATTGAGCTCTCACAGGTGAAACCGGAGGGGTTAAATGGTTGTCTCTAGTCGAGGAGTTCTTGGAGAGTCTCTATAGAGATTTTGGCAGTGTTTTCTTAAGGATTTGGATCATCTCCCCTTTGGTCTTGAAAGGTGTTATTTAATTTGAGGAGCTTATGGTGGTTTAATTATGATTAAATCTTCATGGTATGTCATGATGACAAGTATTACTTGGTTTAGGCCCATGAAGGATAAAATACCCTAAATCATGGAACCATTGGTCTTCCATAGGGTGGGCTAGGTGGGTCTAGTTTGGTCACTTTTATCCATTTGGTGGTTGTGGTGTCATTAATTTGGTCTCTTTGGCATGGCTTAGTCAATTTTGGTGCATGGGCACAATTTGGGTCAAATTATCTTGAAGTTAGATTTGGTTTAAGCTAGCCATGATATTGATCCCATTTGACTGATTAATTATGAGTGGATGATTGTCATGAGGGGATTAAAAATGATTTAGAGTGATTTTGAATTGATTTGAAGG
The DNA here is from genome assembly GCA_002079205.1 of Phalaenopsis hybrid cultivar. Classification (NCBI taxonomy): domain Eukaryota; kingdom Viridiplantae; phylum Streptophyta; class Magnoliopsida; order Asparagales; family Orchidaceae; genus Phalaenopsis; species Phalaenopsis hybrid cultivar. Next base: position 12,739 of record JXCR01125377.1, read on the forward strand.
TCCAATTTGAGGGATTTTGGGCATGTGATCAATTGAGGGATGTTGGGTTAGACTTGGGTTTAGGTTGGGCTAGAGTTGGGTTAAGTCTTAATTGAGAGTTCAAAATGGCCTAAAGGAATGTCATGAAGAGTTCTCAAAATAATGTGGAATCAATTTGGGGTTTGGATATCCAATTTGGTGACATTTAGAGACATAGCCAATTTGGGGTAAATTTGATAATTTTGAATTTAGGATGAAGTTGAGTGATATTAAAGCTTAACAATGGTTAATTGAGGGTTCAATCTGATGTGTGGAGATATTGCAAACATTTTATGATGCATAAATAGGGCAAATGGAAGGATTTGGAGGTTCAATTAAGTAGGATTTTTGTTTTAGGCCAAATTGGGGCCTTTTAAATTTGGTTAAAATTAAACTCACATGTGGTCAATTGGACTTAAATTTCATTTGAATTGAGTTTCATCAGAAGGAATTTTAATTTAGAATTGAAAATTGGGGGAATTGGGGTCAGATTGATGGAAATTTAAGGTTAATTTTGGAAAATTAGGCCTTTAAGGGCAATTTGGGGCTTTTGGTCAAAGTTGATCAAATTGAATAAATTGGGTTGTGAGTGAAAGTGCTGTTAATGTGTGAAATAGCTCCAGAACAACATCCAGGGTCAACCCTAAGGCCAAGAAGTCCAATGGGTGCTCCCCTTGAGCTCCTCTATTTTGAACCCACCTACTAAGTGCTAGAGGTTAGGAACAATATGTGGAACTTCTAATTGAGTAGAAAAGAGATTAGAATTTCTAATGGTGACAGTTCCTTTCCTAGTTCCTCAGGAGTAGTCAATAAGAAATTCCTATGGCTAGACCCTAGGCTACTAAAGAGGAAAGTGCTAGACCTTAACTAATAGTGTGGTCAACAAATAAAACCCTAATAGGTGTGGTGTGCAGGCAGGCACACCACACGTATTGGCGATGACTAACGAGATCAATGAAACCAGCACAAACTTCTAAGTCAATAGAACTAGAATGAAGTGTAGAAATGAGTGAAAGTTGTTTCCACTAAGAAGTAACAGATATTCTCGCTGAGGAAAATGAAGAAGGCCGCACCTAAGCTCTGAGACTCCACGCTTAAGCGCTAGTGGCAGTTACTAGATGAGTAATATCGGTTTTCACGAATTTTGAAGAGCTTTTTGAGGCACCAATTGGCTTAATAGGTGGTTGTAACCACCATGGATGAAAATTATCATGAAAGGATGCATCTCTTGGGCAAATACATCAAATCAAGATTTCCCAAGGAACCTCTTAGAAAACTATACAAAAAAGAAGAGAGGACTTAGAAAAGAGTCCTAAAAAGGTCCAAGAAAGTTGGAATCCTGAAAATATTGGCAAGGTTTGAAAATTCTTCTCTAGGCAGTTAGTTCGGAGAGATTTTTAGGAACCACTTTTTATTTACTTTATCCTTTTTGTTATTTTTTTTTTGAATGATCATAATAGAGAAGAGATTCAAAGGAACTTCAAGAGTTTGGTGGACGACTTGAGATAAGTTTTTATTTTTTTGTTTTAGACTACTTTTGGTTTTAATCGAGACTTATTGTCGGTTTGACAATGATTTCATCTTTTAAACTAAAGTGTGGTTTTGTTTTCTCCATGGATTCGTAGTAGTTTTCCTTATCTTTCTTCTTAAAATGATAAGTAATTAAGTTTTGGATGGAAGTTGTGTTTTTCTTTATCTTTCTTCTTAAAATGATAAGTAATTAAGTTTTGGATGGAAGTTATGGAGAGTATTGAGTTGGAAGAAGTTGTGATGATTTAAATCCATGCACTTCATTTACTTCTTGATTTGTCCAATCCAATGTATTCTGAGTAGTTTTCTTTATTTTTTCCTTAAAATGATAAGTAATTAAAGTTTGGATGGAAGTTGTGGAGAGTATTGATCTTTAATGTTCTTCTTGAAATGATAAGTAATTAAGTTTTGGATGGAAGTTGTGGAGAGTATTGATCTTTAATGTTGGAAAGAAGTTATGATGATTTAAATTTGGATGGAAGTTGTGGAGAGTATTGATCTTTAATGTTGGAAAAAGTTGTGATGATTTAAATATTAAGTTTTGGATGGATGTTGTGGAGAGTATTGATCTTTAATGTTGGAAGAAGTTGTGATGATTTAAATCCAAAAGTTGTGGAAAGTATTGATCTTCAATGATGGAAGAAGTTGTGATGATTTAAATCTGCAATCATTTACTTCTTGATTTGGCTAATCTAGATATTAAAATTTATTATGAGAACATGTAAGAACCAGGCTGGTATTGTCTCAGTCAACAATTAGAAAGAATCACATGAGGTTGTAAGAATGAAAATGTAGTTCATATGATTGAGTGCAAATAAATAAAGAAATATTCATTGATGGGTGTTAAGTTAGAGGACTTTAAAGTGACTTGTTAAAGCACCCAACTTGGTTTATTGTTTTAGGTTCTGATACGAGAATTTTAGCCCCCAGATGGAGGGAATTGAGGGAGCTCTAGTGTGAGAGCTAGTATCTTCCCTTCCTAGCCGGTCTTCAGAACTATTCAAACTTTAAATTAGCCAATGTTCTTCACATCTCTATTAAGGGTAAAGAATATTATTACTCCTATTTGGTACAGCACAATTTGCATGCTTCCACAATAGACTTCCTATACTTATTACAGATTCATGATAAGAAGAAATATATGTTCATATTAAGTACTTTTCTTCTACAAAAATTTTAGTTATGTTTTTGAGTTGTTACTATTTCATTAAAATATCAAAAATACCAAAAATATTTAAATTTTAAATTCCTACAAAAATCATTTTTAGTTTAAGTAATTATCTTTTTAAAAATAGAAAAACTTTTCAAAAAGTGCATATTGCATAATCTTCCCTGTGGGTTCGATATTCAGGTCTTAATCAAAAAGTTTTATATTACGTGATAACGATACGTATACTTGCATAGTATCCCAATATAAATATATATAACTTAAAAATTAAATTCTTATTTCTCTTGAGGATCAAGTTTTTGGTATTGTTGCAAAATAAAGAAACATAAGTGAAAAATACCATTAGAACTATTGTTATACTGTGCATAAGCATTAAGATCGTGTACCAAGTTTTTGGTGTAGTTCCCGGGAAAGAGAACTAAGTAAATTTCTATTTTTACAAAGTCTTATTTAAAATTTAAGTATTGTATCTTATTTTGTATGTTTTATTTTATTTTATTTTATTTTATTTTATGTTATTGTATGCGTAGTCCAGGTTTTGAAGGGCTAGTGCCCTACGATTCTGAATTAGAAAGTACTATTAGAAAAAAAACCTAAAAAATTATAAATCTTGAAAAATTCAAAAAATATACAGAAATGACAAACCAAAATAATCAAAATACTAAAATTCATCAAGAGTTTAGACCTTTAAGAGATTATGCCAACCCTACTATAGATGAACTTCATTATAGTATTCAAAAACCTACTGTAGTGGCTAATTCATTTGAGCTATTGTAGTATTCAAAAATCTACTGTAGTGGCTAATTCATTTGAGCTTAAACCTGCTATTATCCAAATGATATCAAAAAATATTTTTGGGGGATCACCAACTGAAGAACCAAATTTAAATCTTACAAATTTTCTAGAATTATGTGCTACATTTAAATATCATGGTGTTTCAGATGGTGTCACATGACTTAAGTTATTTCGTTTCTCATTAAGGGATAAAGCTAAGATGTATTTGAATTCATTAGCACCTGGTTGTATCAGAACTTGGGGTGATTTAGCACAAAAATTGCTTGCTAAATATTTTCCACCATCAAAAACTGCAAAACATAGAAATGATATTACATCTTTTAATCAGGAAAATTTATTTATGAAGCATGGGAATGATTTAAAGAACTCTTAAGAAAGTGTCCACACCATGCTATACTAGATTGGTTAATAATTCAAACCTTTTATAATTGATTAATTGGTTCTCTTAGATCTATTATCGAATTTAAAGAACTCTTAAGAAAGTGTCCACACCATGCTATACCAGATTGGTTAATAATTCAATACCATTTATAATGGATTAATTGGTTCTCTTAGATCTATTATCGATGTCGCTGCTGGTGGTTCATTGTAAAACCATTTCATGATGCTTATGCTTTAATTGAAGAGATGGATACAAATAATTTTCAATGGCCTTCTAAGATGGTAAATGCTAAGAAAGTAGCCAATAGTCATGAAACTGATGCATTTACTATGTTAGCAAATCAAGTTGCTGCAATTTCAAGGAAGTTAGGCCAATTTGGAATGAATTTTTCTCAACCAATTTCCATGATTGAAGAGAATTCATTAAGCCAAATGGATTTAAAATGAAGTTTTCTCAACTAATTTCCATGATTGAAGAAAATTCATTAGGCCAAATGTAGATTCTCAAGCATCATTAGAAACTTTCCTTACCATAAATAATAAGCAAAATAACCCATATTCCAATTATTTTAACCCAGGTTGGAAGAGCCATCCCAACTTTAACCGGAATAACAAGTCGGGTGGAAATAATCAACAATGGAGGAAAAATCAAGTAAACCCATTGAGAAACTGGAAAAACTAAGAGAATAATAATTACAAATCTTCTTATCCTCCAGGAATCAATAGTAATACACAATTTAAGGATAAGAATTTGTCTATAGAAGAAGTGGTGTTACAAATATGTAATCAGTTACAAAGTCAAGGAGCTATAATTAAAAATATTGAGAATCAACTTGTGCAAATTACAAGTTCATTAAGTAATAAATCCCAAGGAACACTTCCTAGTAATACTGAATAAAATCCAAAAGACCAGAATAAAAAGCAAGTTAAAATCGTACAACTTAGAAGCGGAAGAAAGTTGAAAGGTAGGGTTCAAAAAGAGATTGAAGTAGAGAGAGAGAGAGAGAAGAAATTGAAGAATCAAAAGAGGACGCTCCGAATCATTCTGAAAGACCTATTTCTCCACCAAAAATTGATTTAGAAAAACCATCACCTTTCTTTCCTCAGAGACTTCGCAACAGAAGTTCAATAAGCAATTTTAAAATTTTTGGAAAGATTTAAGAAGCTTACAATCAATATTTCATTTGTTGAAGCCTTAGAACAAATGTCAAGCTATGTAAAGTTTATCTTGGGTATATTTCAATAGGAAAAGGAAGTTTGAAGATAATAAGACTGTTGCACTTAGTGAGGAGTGCAGTGCTATAATTCAGAAGAACCTTCCTAAAAAGCCTAAAGTCCTGGTAGCTTTACATTTCCATGTGCAATAAGAGAAAAATTTTATGGGAAAGCTTTATGTGATTTAAGTGCAACCATTAACCTTACGCCATTATCAATATTTAAAGATTAGGACTAGGGGAAATAACCCCTACTACTGTAGTTGTGCAATTAGGAGATCGTTCAATAACATATTCTAAAGGAGTTATAGAAGATGTCCTAGTAAAATTGGACCAATTTATCTTTCCTATTGATTTCATTGTGTTAGATATGGAGGAAGATAAATAGAAACCTATCATTTTTGGGAGACATTTCCTAGCCACATGAATAACAATGATAGATGTGCAGAAAGGGGAATTAATAATGTGCGTCAATTATCAAACTGTGACTTTTAACATTTCAAAATCAATGAAATACTCTACAAAAGTTAAAGATGATGAATGTTATAGAATGAATGTTATAAGACATCTGAGTGAATGTCATTTCAAGACTACTTTTGAAAAAAAATCTGAAGAAAAAGAATTGGAACACGAGCAAGAAGAGGAATTAGATCACTGTGTAAACCTTTTTAAGGAAGATTCAAGTTATGTTCAAGAAAGTTTTGAAATTTTGGACACGATATCCATAAAGATAAATCATTTTTTCCATCTATTGAAAAACCTCCAAACCTTTAGTTGAAATTACTTCCAATAAATCATTTTGTCCATCTATTGAAAAACCTCCAGAACTTGAGTTGAAATTACTTCCGGAACAATCAATCTATTGAATAACCTCCAAAACTTGAGTCGAAATTACTTCCTAAATATTTAAAATATACCTTTTTAGGAGATTCTTCTACTTTACCTATTATAATTTCCTTGAAGTTAATAAAGGACAAAGAAGAAAAGCTAATGAAAATTTTGAAAAATTTTTAGAAAGCCTTCAGATGGACAATTGCTGATACTAAAGGAATCAATCCTTCCATTTGTATGCATATAATTAATTTAGAAGAAAACTGCAAACCTAGGGCTGATCCACAAAGGAGATTAAATCCTGTTATAAAAGAGGTTGTTAAGAAAGAAATTTTAAAGTGATTAGATGTTGGAATTATCTACCCTATTTCAGATAGTACATGGTTTAGTCCAAATTACTGTGTTCCTAAGAAAGGAGGAGTAACTGTAACTGTGAATGAGCATAATGAGTTGATACTTACTAGATAACTTACAGGGTGGTGAATATGCAATGATTATAGAAAACTAAATCTTGCCACTAGGAAAGATCATTTCCACTACCCTTTCTAGATCAAATGCTGGATAGACTAACTGGGCACAAATACTTTTATTTTCTGGATGAATATACCGATTATCACCAAATTCAAGTATATCCCGAGGATCAAGTGAAAATAACATTTACCAGTCCTTATGGTACTTTTTCTTTAAGAAAAATGCCCTTTGGTTTATGTAATACCCCAGCTACATTTCAAAGATGTATGATGGTAATTTTTTGTGATTTAATTGAAAAAGGGATTGAAGTCTTTATGGATGACTTTTCAGTATTTGGAACTTCATTTGACTCATGTTTAGAACATTTATTTAAAGTTCTTAAGCAATGTGAAGAAACAAATTTAGTCCTTAAATGGGAAAAATACCAATTTATAATAGAAGGAGGAATTACATTAGGTCATCAAATATCAGAAAATGGTATGGAAGTAGATCCTGCTAAAATTCAAGTGATCACTAATTTACCTTAAATGCAAGGGAAATTAGGAGTTTTTAAGGACATGCTGGATTCTACAGGCAAAATATTAAGGATTTTTCTAAGATTGCCAAGCCTTTATGTCATTTACTAGAGAAAGCTGCAATTTTTAATTTTGATGAAGAATTCCTAAAAGCTTTTAAATTATTAAAAGAAAAATTAATCAATGCACCAATTATGCTTTCATGAAATCGGGAAAAACCTTTTGAACATATGCATGATGCAAGTGATTATGCTATTGGAGCTGTTTTAGGACAAAGATATGATAAAATTTTCAAAGTTATTATTATGCTAGTAAAAGTCTCTTAGAAACTCAGATTAATTATTTAACAACTTAAAAGGAGTTATTAGCAATAGTATATGCCTTTAATTAATTTAGATCATATTTGATTGAAACTCAGTGTACAGTGCATACAGATCATTCTGTTATTAAGTACTTAATGAAAAGAAGGATACTAAACTGAGACTTATAAGATGGATTCTTTTTTTTGCAATAATTTGATTTTGAAATAATAGATCAGAAGGGAACTAAAAATCAATGTGCTGATCATTTGTCCAGGTTTGAATTAAAAATGAGTAGTGTGTTCCGTGGTATGCCAACATTGTGAACTATATTGTGTGAACTATATTATTAGTTATCTTAAACTGTATGAAATGACATACCAACAAATGAGGAAATTTATTTCTGAAGCTAAGTCTTATTTTTGGGATGACCCATATTTACATAAACAAGGAAAGGATTTGATCATTCGAAGATTTGTACCATTAAAAGTAACTTATGAAATTATCCAAAAATGCCATAATTCTAATTTTGGGGGACATTTTGGGATTGATAAAATAGCATACAAAATTCTTCAATCTGGATTTTATTGGCCTACAATTTTTAGAGATGTTAATGCTTATATACAAAATTTTACAATCTGGATTTTATTGGCCTACAATTTTTAGAGATGTTAATGCTTATATCAAAACTTGTGTTAAGATTACAGAGTAGGCAGTATTTCTAAAATAAATGAGATGTCCCTCAATTATATATTAGAAGTTGAAATATTTGATGTTTAGGGATTAGATTTCATGGGACCATTTATATCATCTTTCAGGAATTTATATATTCTGTTAGCAGTGGACTATGTATCCAAATGGGTAGAAGCTATTGCTTTACCTCGATGTGATGCTCAAAGTGTTGCAAAATTTTTGAAAATGAACACATTTTGTATATTTGGGATGCCGAGAGTTATCATTACTGATGGGGAAGTCATTTCAGAAATGTCATTATGGAGAAGTTATTAAGGAAATATCATATAAATTATAGGATTACTACTGCGTATCATCCTTAGACAAGTGGTTTTGTTGAATTACCAAAACGAGAAATTAAAAGAATTATGGAAAAATCTGTGAATACAACAAAAATGAATTGGTCAGTCAAACTTGACTATGCTTTGAGGGATTATAGGAATGCATATAGACCTATTATAGGAATGTCCCCATATAGGCTAATATTTGGGAAAGTTTGTCACTTACCAGTTGAACTTGGAGCATAAAGCAAGAATGTTCCCATATAGGCTAATATTTGGGAAAGCTTATCACTTACCAGTTGAACTTGAGCATAAAGCATTATTTGAGTGATTGAAGAGTTCAATTATAATTTGAAAGATGTTGGTAATAAAAGATTGTTACAATTAAACTATTAAAGAGTTCAATTATCATTTAAAAGTTGCTGGTGAGAAAAGATTGTTACAATTAAATGAGCTTGAAGAGATAAGGAATATGTTGGTGAGAAAAGATTGTTACAATTAAATGAGCTTGAAGAGATAAAGAATGAATCTTATGAGTGCTAAGATTTATAAAAAAAGATGAAAATTTGGCATGATTGAAAGATTCTTACTAAAAATTTTCAGATAGGTCAACAAGTTTTGCTATATAATACAAGGTTAAGATTATTTCCAGACAAACATAAGTCCAGGTGGATGGGTCCATTTGTTGTGATAAAATTTTATCCTTTTAGAGTTCTATATATTAAAGATCCTAATTCTGAGAAAATTTTTAAAGTGAATGGATATAGACTGAAACCTTATTAAGGATCAACATATATATAATGATGAAATGATGTTGGGTCAACCAGAAGAAGCACTGGTTACGTCGGGCTGACGATGTAAAACCAAGCGCATTGTGGGAGACAACCCATAGTTATCAGTGTGTTTTTGCTTTGATTATTGTTTGGATTCTGATTAAGAAATTTGGGGTAGTATTTTTGAGTTTATTATGTTCTATTAATGATTATTAGAATTTATTTAGTTACCTAGACATGTTAGAATGAGAATTTGGACATTAAGTTGATTGGTAAAAAAATGTGCACTAGCGTTTAAGCGCGGCAATTTAATCACATGTACAAATTTTGATTTCTAGAAAGTGTAACTACAATTTATTTGGATTAAACATGTCTTAGCAATTTCTAGTCGTGCCTAGAATTTATGAGGGGAAATTAGGCCTATAAATAGAAGGGGTTTGTGAAGGAATTTCACCCCGGATTATTTTTAGTCTTAAAAGTCTATGAAAGAGAGAGATTTAGAGAAAATAACTTCATGGGAGATGGATTTGAAGAAGAAGGAAGAAGCCATGAGGAAGAAGTTCATTAGTCATTTTCATGGGAGATGGATTTGAAGAAGAAGGAAGAAGCCATGAGGAAGAAGTTCATTAGTCAAAAGTGCACAGAAGATGTATAATTATTTATTAGTTGTTAGTATTGAAGGGATATCAGAGAAGATCAACCAGATAGAGAATATTATATCTGTAATAGAGACTAAGGTGCTTGAATTGCATGCTCATCTAGAACATATTGGGTGGTAACTTACGATGCAATTCAACCATATCATTTATGTAGAGGAAGCAGATAAGACGATGTTCCTGAAGCAAAAGTGGATCGAAGATGATAGTATTAGAGCTTTTCACCACCGTCAGTTTTATCAACTCTATATCCCTAGAGAGACTACTGAGAGAAAAGAATTTGTTCCTTCTAATGAAGAGTGGCATTAAGTTAAGTATTAGAAATTTTGTGTTTGGAGTCATGATTTTAAGTGTGTTAGTTTTTATGTCTTATGTTTATTGTTTGTGTCACTTATGTGTGGAATTGTAAATGTGTGTTAAGTGTTTTGTACTTAAGAAATTTTTCTTAACCAAGACTATGTGGAGAGAGAACTAAGTGTTAAATGTGTTTGTACTTGTTTGTGATTTAATATAAGTTTGTTTTTGTGAAAATTTGTGTTATTTTTAGCCTTGAATTGAATTAATTATTAAGAGTTTGGTGGAATTGAATTAATTATTTTGAATTGAATTGAACTTCAAGAGTTTGGTGGAGGACTTGAGATAAGCTTTTATCTTTTTGTTTTAGACTACTTTTGATTTTAATTGAGACTTGTTATTGGTTTGACAATGATTTCTTCTTTTAAACTAAAGTGTGGTTTTGTTTCCCCATGAATTTTGAGTATTTTTCTTTTTCTTTCTTCTTAAAATGATAAGCAATTAAGTTTTGGATGGAAGTTGTGGAGAGTATTGATCTTTAATGTTAGAAGAAGTTGTGATGACTTAAATTCATGCACTTCATTTACTTCTTAATTTGGCCAATCTAGATGTTAAAATTTATTCTGAGAACATATAAGAACCGGGCTCGTATTGTCTCAGTCAGTAATTGGAAATAATCACATGAGGTTGTATGAATGAGAATGTATTTCATATGATTGAGTGCAAATAAATAAAGAAATATTCATTGATGGGTGTAGAGTTAAGGGATTTTAAAGTGAGAGATTAAAGCCCCTAACTTGGTTTATTGTTCTAGGTTATGATACAAGAATGTTAGCCCCCAGGAGGTGGGAATCGAGGGAACTCTAGAGTGAGAGCTAGTATCTTCCCTGCTTAGCCGGTCTTCAGAACTATTCAAACTTTAAATTAGCCAATGTTCTTTATAGCATCTCTAGTAAGAGCAAATAATATTATTGCTCCTATTTGGCACAACACAATTTGCATACTTCCACAACAGAATTCTTATACTTATTACTGATTCATGATAAGAAGAAAGATATTTTCATATTAAATACTTTTCTTCTACAAAAACTTTAGTTATCTTTTTACTGTTTCATTAAAATATCAAAAATACCAAAAATATTTTAATTTTAAATTCCTACAAAAATCTTTTTTAGTTTAAGAAATTATCTTCTTAAAAATTAGAAAAACTTTCTAAAAAGTGCATATTGCATATTCTTCCCTATGAGTTTGATATTCATGTCTTAATCAAAAAGTCATATATTACTTGATAAAGATATGTATACTTGTGTAGTATCCCAATATAAATATATATAAATTAAAAAGTTAAATTTTTATTTTTCTTCAGAATAAAGTTTTTGGTTTTGTTGCAAAATAAGGAAAAATAAGTGAAAAATACCATCAGAACTATTGATATACTGTGCATAAGAATTGAGTATCAAGGGATCACCCATACACACGTGCGTAGGGTGTACATTAAGTAGGAGTTTTGAATGTCATTCGGTAGGCCCACAAAGCTTCTAACAGTTTATTATGCCAATCTATTTTGTTTTTGTCCAATGTTTTCTTCAAAATTTGTACCAGTGTTTTGTTTAAGGCTTGATCAGTCTGTTTGCCCTGCAATAGTAGATAATAGAGTATCTTCAGTCTATCCTGTGTCACTTGATGAAGTTGTTGATTTTTGTGCTCTTAAAGGTTGTTTCATTATCTATAATCACTCTGCGTGGTACACCAAATTGGTAAATGATTTAACTCTTAAAAAATTGAAGGACTTGATGTGTTGTAACCTCTCGTAAAGGTATTGCCTCTGCCCATTCGTAGAAGTAATCCATAGCTGTGAGAATGAATCTGTGTCCCTTAGAAGATGGAGAGTCTATTGGACCTATTATATTCGTTCCCCAACATTCGAGTGGCCACGAGGCAATGGTTGGATGTACCACATTCGGAGGTTGATGAAAGACCACCCCATGTACTTGACAAAGGTGACACTTCTAGTTGTATCCATGAAATCAAACATCATTGCTGGCTAATAATATATGAGTCTTTCGATTTCATTTACATCTTCGGTCCTAACTGGTGAGCTTCAAACAATCCAACATCTTCGGTCCTAAGTTTGTGCATCGGATCTGCTCAGACACCACATCCACATCTGATCTAATGATTTTCTGTAGAGGACATCACCCACTAGAGCATATGACATTGCTCCTCTCGTGATATGGCATGCCTCAAACTTGTCCTCTGGTAATTTTCCAGTTTGCAAATATTCTATAAATAGCTTGCGTCAATCTTCGGTATTATCTGTCATTACAACAATCATCATTCCATCATTTTTTTTTTGAGATTATGTATATTTTCAAGAATATGTAGATTGTCGAGGTTGATCTAAGACAAAACACTTCTTCCTTATATTATAATGTCAATGGAATCCTCTGGGGGACACACTAATTCTTTTGCAAGTTTTTCTAGAGCATCAGCATGGGTGTTGTCTCCCTTAAGAATCCGGTAGAGAGTCAAACTAGGGATTTGTTCAAGTAGCTTCGTTACATACTGATGATATTCTGCTAACCTTGGCTTCAAAATCTTACATTATCCGACAACTTGTTGAATGACAAGTTGCGAGTCGTTATGAATGATAATATTTGATAAATCCACTGAGATTGTCAATTCCAATGCAGTGATTACTAGTTCATATTCTGCTTTGTTCTTGGTGTTCGACTTTTTCAGGTGGTAGAAGAATCTCAACATACCCTTATCTGGTGTGACGAAAATCAAATAATTTCTTGCTTTGCCTGGTATAACTGTTCTTGACCCTTTGTCCTTTCTGCCTGACAAAGCTCCATCAAAGTACATCACCAAGTGTTACACACTAAAGATTTCCGTTTGTAATACCTATTCATTTGGTAACACATCATTAAGAAGGAACACAGTTGTAAGTGGGTGTGCTACGAAAAAATCTACTAAAATCCTTCCCTTAATAGCGTGAAGGGGAACAAAAGTTATATCGAATTGCAATAAAATTATTGACCATCTAGCTTGACGTCCGGAAAGTGTTGGTCGGGTCATAAAATGTTGTAATATATTAAATTTTAAAATAAGGGTAATTTTATGAGAAAGCATGTAATGCCTAAGCTTTCGAGCAGTGAAAGTTGAAGCTAGACAGTGCTTCTAAATAGTGGGATACTTTACTCCTGTCGGTATTAAACGGTGACTCAAGCAGTAGAGCGCATTTTTCTTAACCTTCTCATTTTTTTTAGCTAACAGAGCTCCGAGAGAGTCAGCTAAGGCCGCTGTATAGAGTATCAAATGTTTTTATCGGGATAGATGCTGCCAAAATAGGAGATGTCATTAAATTTTGCTTAACGTCCTTGAAGGGTCGCTGACATTTTTCTTCCCAAACAAATATGACTTCCTTTTTAATTAATGTTGAGAAGGACTGACACCTACCTGAGAGATTAGAAATAAAGGGTTTCATATATGCCAACTTTTCTTGGAATGAACGTAGTTGTTTCAAGATTTTAGGAACAGGCATTACCAAGATGGCTTTAATCTTATCTGGGTCGATCTCGATTACCCAATGACGGACAACGAATCCTAGAAATTTCTCAGAGGTGACACCAAAGGCGCACTTTAAGGGATACATCTTCACATTATGTTGTCCTAATTATTCAAACACTATCCTCAAATAGTACAAATGTCTATTTTCTGATTACTCCTGATGACCAAATCATCCACATAGCATTCAACTTGATTTTGAATGATGTCATCAAAAGACTTCGTCATCACTCATTGATATGTGCTCGGCGTTCTCTAACATGAATGACATCACTATGTAGCAAAAGATCCCAATCGGTGTTATGAAAGATGTAAGTGCTGCATCCTCTAAAGTCATCTTGATTTGGTTATATCCTGATGAACAATCCATGAAGGAGAAAATCTTATGTGTCAAAGCGAAGTCCACCATCATTTATAGTATCAAAAAAGGAAATTCGTCTTTTGGACAAACTTTGTTCAAATCCCTGAAGTCGACACAAAACACGGATCTGTCCATTTTTCTTCTTAGCTGACATAATGTTAGATAACAATGTGGGGTATTGCTCTTCTCGCACAAAGTTAGCATTTATTAATTGCTTCACCTCGATGATGATTTTCTGCTCTATCTCAAGGCGCATTATTCTAAGAGCTTGCTTTATTGGGGCTATGTCATTGTCCACCCCTAGCTTATGCTTCTGAGGATAATCCTGACATTTCACCATAACTCCATGCAAAGCAATCTTTCAATTCTAACAGTAACTTGGCCAGTTTTAAATATTCTTAATTGTTGAGTAAATAACTTATGAATGTAGGTTGGGACTGTTCTTCCGTCTCGAGTTTAATTTCCTTCAATTCATCAACAGTTGATTTAATTTCTTCCTTAAATTCTGGTGGGGCGTCTTCTATTAGCTGATCCCAAAAATCATCCTCTACATCGAGGTACTCATCTTGCGACCCACTATTAATAACCATAAAAACTTTTGAATCATCGACTAGTCCTATCGTACCAAATTCAAGGCACACTTTTGAGTTAGGAGCTCGACTTTTAACGTTCCACAATTTCTCAAAAATTTATAGCTTATCTTTTGGCATATATTTTGGCACATATACCTGTTGAATTAACTTTTGTACCTAAGGAGAAAAGTAGCCAAAAGGTAATTCCCTTAACTCATTAGAATCCTCCTCTAAATATACATGATTTTTAAAACTAGTAGAAGGGGAAGCAAGGTAAGACTTGATCATCTTTAAACCAACACTACACACTTCCTTGACCTCTAAACCTCAACCTTTTAAGGGTGGATTGGAGTAAGGGTCATGGCATTCACATAGCAGTTAATTCGATCATACATCGACTCGTATTCACGTTTCTCCACATCTTCCAAGGAGATTTCATACTGTGGTTTCATCTATTTTCTTGTCATCATTTCCTCCTCGGAGCTTTCTCCATCATCTTGTTGATAGTTGGCTAAATCCATCCAGTAATTGTATTGGATTTTTCTTATCCAAGTCTTCGGCCTTGACCTCGGGTGCACGACTAAAAGGATCCTCACCAACTTGTTGCAAAAGAGTGGTGAAAGATCGCTGAAATGGAGCTGAATGACTTTTCACTCGTGATCCTTCTAAATCTTCACTTTTATTTGTCACCGCTTTACGAGAGAAGACAACTTTCTTTGGAGGCACGTAGTAGGTATCATAATCATGAATGCCAATTTCATGAACTGAAAATGATTGTAAATCTTCCTTGATACAAAGTTCTTGTCCTTATCTGAAATACTTGATGCACTAATGTATGGAAGACGGAACCATGTTGTGCTTGTGAATCCACGACCAACCAAGTAGGGCATTGAAAGAGGTCTCGGCGTAGATGATATGAAATTTGGCAGTTATTTCTAGTTCTCCAACTTTCATAAGCATGTAATTGATCGAAGGGCTCTTTTTTCATTCTAATTAAATCCTATTAACATCATTTTATCGGTTGTATGCTCCTGAGCCTAATTATCTAAGTATGTCAATGTTCCTAGACACATTAAGTTAAGTGATGCTCCTGAATTTTTTAAAACTCTGGAGAATACAAATTTGTTGATATTAATAGAGATATAGAGCAGTCAGTTGTTGTCAGTAGTATTGAGCAACAAGTCTTCATCTGTGAAACTTATCCCAAGTTATTCTTTTAACGAGCAAACATCATCCAAGGATATGCTGGCCAACTGAGCTAAGAAAATCTCTAGAGTCAAGCAAGGCTGTAACCATAGACTCTCTCATCTCCTTTGACACGATTAGAGTGTCATAGATGCTTAGTTTGGCTAGCAAACTCATAAGATGTGCTAGCACATTATCATTTACTTTATATAATCCTCTATTTTTCACTTGGTTGTGAGGTTCTTCCACTAACGGAGGTGGAGGTAACTCCTCTCAATTTACAGTTTGCTTTCCTTTATCTGCTAGAGCTATTATCGGGGGTAATGTCTTTCCACTCTTTAGGTTTATTTCGGTGATTTCTTCTTTCTGAGATGTTGTAGAAAAAATTAATGGTGTCTCTTCTTCTTCATCAGATGGATCCAAGTTGATAGAAAGTGGTGCACCGTGGCATTTGAGGGCTGGTTCCTCACACTCGGTGCTATCGTGACCAATGTTGTTGATATTTTCTTTATCCTGGTTAACGGGTTCATCGGACTCAAGTACGATTTGAGGATCTATTTAGGAATTGAGAATAGAGTTAGATTGAGCAAAATCAATTATGTTATCAGTAAAAATAATTAAAATGTAGCCAAAATCATAATCCTTATATCATAAGACCCCAAAAGAGAAAAAAGATATTCATACATGGTCAGGGGTTCAAGGATTTTATTCCTCGAATCCGAGACAACCAATCTAATAGAGAAAGCCCCTATCCTAACCCCAGCTCTATTGGCCTTCATAGTGGCATTCTTCTTCTTTATTGATAGTGGCAGATCTTCTGGAAAAATTTCTATCTCTGGCTCGGTAGGCTGAAGACTCTGAGCGGCAGCTTGTGCTGATGTTGTTTGGATATGATTCAGTATCTTTTTGGATGACTTGTTGCACATTGTACTCCATCCATCTTCCTTTGAATATGGATCTATCAAAGTGATTGGCTCGACCAAAATCATATTTACAAAACCTTTTTTAGGTTCTTTTAAATATTTTTTTGGGATTGTTATATTCCCTTCTTTAATATTTTTCTTGAGCCAATTCTTAAAGATGAAACATTCCTCTATATTATGTCCAAGAATTCTATGGGCAACAATTGGGATGATCTTTCATGTCAACTTCCTTAAGTTTCTTTGGATCTGACAATCTAAACTCTGACTTCTTCATCAGACTTTTGAACATTTTGGGTATAACTTCATCTTTGAAGAAATATACTGCATTCTTTTCTTCCAAAATGGTCAGACCCTTCTTATTTTCTATTTGATATGATCCTCCTTGATGCGACTGCTAGCTAAACTAGCCTTATTGTTATGTTCATTATTGAGCATGTTGTGATGACGACTGGGAACCTTGACAAGGATTTTCTACCTTTATCTGCATTGGTTGCTTTATCCTACCAACCGTTACCATTTTCACGGACTTCTTCTCAAATATTCATGTCTTTTTGGTCTTTTCTAATTTCTCCTAAGAATCCATGTGTTTAACCTGCTCTTGCAGATTGTTGGCTTTGTTGAGTAGCTTCATGAAGAACTTGATGGTGAGTCCCTTAAGCACGAAAGCTATTGGCCCATGGAGGCTTTTGAATAGGATCTCAATCACATGATGTTCCTGTAGCAGCGGTTCACATTTCATGCTAAGGTTTCTCCATCTCAAGATAAAATCTACTAGAGTCTTGTTAGGCTTTTGCCTTTCTATCATGAGATCTCTATAGAAATGTGATACTGCGCTCTGGAAAATCTCTTTACAAACAACTTTTTTGACTCAGCGAATGTCTTTATTGAACTGTTGCAAAATTTGACATACTAATCAAACTCTATTCCTGATAGGCTGTTGACAAATTGATGGAAAAGCAAGGCTTCGTTACCTCCGGTATTATCATAAGTGGCTAAGAAATGTTTTATGTGTTGTCTAGAATTTCCAATCCTACTAAACATCTTAAAGTTTTTTGACACAAAACCTTTAGGGTAGGGTGGTACAACATCAGACTCCTCCCGATAGGGTCTATCCACTAAAATCAATGCACCACCCTTAGATTAGGCTAAGGCCTCCTGAACTTGCTCTAACATCTATTTAAATTCCCTTTTTGGTATGACACTTGATGGAGAATACTTATGTTGTTGATCATCTCTATTTGCCAAGGTAGCTTCCCTTCTTTCATCTGTGATATGTATAATCTCTGGCTAATTAACTTATGGAGAAGCAAACTGTTATGGTTGAGACTGTCCCAAAATTGTGGCCATGACAGCCATGGAAGTGGCAATTTCTTCTATCATTTTCTCCAATTGACTAATTTTCTTATCTTTTAGTAAAATAGCCCTACTCAGATCATCTACGACATTCTCTTCAACGAGTGGTTGAGCCTCGCATGCAGATGCAGTGGCTCTAGTTTTGATGACATGGATATCCATGAAATCTTCATCGAGATAGCCTTTAAAGTTAAAATGTTCATCATCACCTTCAAAGAAAACTCTATATTCTTGGACTAACTCAAAAATCTAGATCCTGAGCTTCTCAACTTTTTTTCGATTATTGATTCTTGTATCATATTAAGGTCTGGAAGACTCTGTTGAACATCCTCCACTTTCTCATCCATCTCGCTAGCAATCACAGCAACAATGTCAGATACTTCTTACCCTTGCTTTATTCTATGATCCTATCCTATGGGCTCACTGAACTATATTGGTACGTCAACCTTAGGTACCCAAACCATTTTTTTTGTGGTGATGTCTTGAGATGGGGTGTCTCAACAGAGGCATCAGCATGTCGAAGAGAGGTATCCTCTCCATGGTGAAGACTAGATACAGTACTGGGCAAGCTCTTCATGTTTTCCTTTGGAACTATAGAAACATCCCTATAACTAGTGATGTGACATAAACAATCGACGACTTACAGTTCTTGGAGTAACAATGAAAGAATTGGTGGTGATGACGGTAGTATCAACTCTGCTTACCAAGCGGAACCTGACGGAAATGCGAGTAGGCAAAGTTTCAATTGATCTTTGAGAGCATCTGGCAGTTCTGACATCTCTTAGAATTTCTCTCTTCATGTGAGGGGATACTACACATCCCACTCATTTAAGTAATTCACTGACTGAACAACCCTCCTTGGTAGCTAGTCTCTGGAATATTTTGCTGACTCGGATGATAAGAGTGGATTCTTCCTCTCCCCACCATGTCCATGAGATGACGGTAAAGTAACAACAATCTTCTGAATACTTTCATACATATTGGTGTCCATTAAGGGATGGAATCTACTCCCTCATAGAAGTGGATAAGTCTCCAGTAACCCTAGTTCCTCCTAGAGAGGAATTTCACCAATAAAAATTTCTTCAAATATCTGGGCTTTAGTAGCCTTCTAAATCTTTTGTCTGTGATTTTTTCTTTGTGCCTGATTTAATGGCACAGCTCTCAAACTCGATCCAATTTTAAAAACTAATAGCTGGATGGTGAATCCTTTGTTTGTATCTTCAACGATTATGTCCTCTTTTCCCTTAGCAGAAACGAGAAAAACAGACATGGCAGGTACCGTGATGGTAGTAGTCCATACTTTCTTGCAAGGAGGGAAATCCTGGGGACAGTTCAGTCTGAACTCAGCAGATGGCTCCTGAACTTTTAGAGCGAGAACTTTCATTACAATGAAGGGAGATCTCCCAAGAATGATCTCGAGATCTTCAAATCCGACTCCAAACTTGATGGTGGGGGCGACATTACGGGCATCGCGGCTTTTTGGGAGGTTGCACGAGAAAGTGATCATAGGGAAAGCCATTGAACTAGCTTCCAAAAGAAAGCTTTGGGGTTATTTGGCTAATATCTTCTAATTCTAGTGCGAGCAGTAAAAATTAATAAAGGTTGCTCTACATACTGGGTAAGTCTTTATTTTAATTTTAGTTTGTGAAACATTTTGGAATTTAGTAAAAGTAACTTTGAAAATAGGAGAATTTAATTAATTATATAATGTAGGTTAAAGAGTAAACACAGCACAACATAATTCAAATTAATTTGCAAAGTAGCAAACTAAACTTGAAAGAGAACAAAAAGTAAAGTAAAGTTTAGGTCTTAGTGCGGGACTGACTTTAGAATGTACAACGCCTAGGTAGAACTAGTCCACCAACACACTTATTGGGGCCTAATTTTACACAAAAATAAAGTCCTAATGAACTTCTGAACTGCTCTGTTCAAATGTGGTTGAACAAACGGTCCTAAAGTCAGAAAGAGTTAACCATACTTCCCTAAGAAAGAAATGGGTGAAGCATGCGAATAGAAGAAGGGTAATTTGGTCCATGAGGGGCATGGACACATTACCGATGTATGAAAACAATATTCTCTGATTTAAAATGGAGAGAGAAACTTATCACTAGCGGAGTCGCCAGAAGCTATCAACACAATTTTAGGGGGGTCGTCCTGTGGAAGTTGTCTGTCGCCGGAATCGGAATTGCATTTTCTGCTACGGATGGACATTTAATTTACATATATATTAGTATATATATATATATATATA
>JXCR01125377.1:32973-100460 GCA_002079205.1 Phalaenopsis hybrid cultivar
TATGGTTTCTTACTTTGCTCAGGTGGCTTCTGCATATACTTATCAGTTTATTTAAGTACATTTTATACTGTACCCTTACAAGATTCAATAATACGCTCTTCTTTTATTGATGGAATTTAGTTGCTCTATCAACTTGGAGCAGTTATGTTGCACAACTTAAACAGCTCGGGCAAATAACTGAAGAGGATGGAAGGAAAGATTTGTAGAAGAACCCAAGGCAGCTCTCTCTATCAAGTTTGATCAGTGATGAACTGAGAATAGTGCTAGGATGGTCTCAAGGTCAGTCTTTTTTTTTTTTCTTCTCTTTGTTGAAAATGACGATGACTTGGATCTGTGAAATATTTGTGCTTTTGGACCTANGATATAATTTTACTTATGTTGCACAACTTAAACAACTTGGGCAAGTAACTGAAGAGGATGGAAGGAAAGATTTGTAGAAGAGCCCAAGGCAGCTTTCTCTATCAAGTTTGATCAGTAATGAAGTGAGAATAGTGCTAGGATGGTCTCAAGGTCAGTCTTTTTTTTCTTCTCTTTGTTGAAAATGACGATGACTTGGATCTGTGAAATATTTGTGCTATTGGACCTATTTTGTATTCTGCACTTTGGTTTTTTAAGTTTAGCTCTCTTATATTTTAATTTTTTTGGTTTTGTTTTAATTTTATTATTATTATTAATATTTTGGGTTAATCTTGTCATAGTATTGTAAAGGTTAGGGTTGTANCTTTCATAGTATAAATGAAAGAACAACACATCTTAAGTTATCCATCCATCTCGAAAGGTAGACACATGGTTTGACGGTGAGCATCAATCAAATAAACTAAGGAATATATGACAATTGTTTCGTGTACGAAACCATTTTATTTATAAGCTGACAAGTTCCCTTATTTAATATGAAAAATTTAATAGGGTTTATTTTAAGTTGGGTTCTTGAAAGTTTCCTATAAGAGCAAGACCTTATAGTTAATTACATCTTAGATAACCAGACTCACTTAACAAAACTCTCGATAAAAATTATGGGATATTATCTTCAAGGAGTTTAAAGGAATAGGACTTTTCAACGAAATTGGACAAAGGAGATGTGAAAGGGAAATGACTCGAATTTGGAACATACTATGGAATCCAAAGGAAGAGAGACTAGGGGATGTCACAAATCCTGAGGAGAACCTTGTGACTTTCCAAGCTACTTTATGGTTTGGTTTCAATTTTAAGAAGAATCATTTAATTGTTTTATCTTGTCAATTTTATTAATAAGTGCTCACATACATGCGAGACGATCACACAAATAGCCTAGAAGATGTGACGAATTAGGTTGTAACGAACGACAACCTCAGAATCCTATGATAGGTTAAGGCTTATATTGCAGGACATGATCGTGAAAAGGCCTAAAGAAGTGATAATTTATGTCGCACTAAGCGGACGACCTCAAAATCCTATGGCTTGGTTATTTAATTCTAAGGAATGGTTTAGCTGGTGTAGACATGTTTTGCTGTTGAAGATAGTCGTGCTGCCCACAATGCTAGCTTCAAGCTTTTCATGATAGCGAATTTAATTTTTCTAATGTGTCAAGTCCTGATGTCAAATCAAATGTTTTGTAAGGTTATTTAATAATTATGAGGATGTTAATGTTGGTTAAAACAACATCATTTAGGATCCTACGGTTCCCTCATTCTGGCTCCATTATTTTCTTCGGATTCACTTAGTCCAAATGAATTTACTAAACTCAATTTAGCTAGTTCCATACTTTCATTTAGACCGTAGGAAATCTCTTTAGCAACCGTATGTTACTTCCTCCGAGGGATTCCCGATTATCCAATAGGGACGTTTTAATTTAATTGCAATATTTGTTTTGTTATTTTGTTTGTGATTATAATTTGGGTTGTCTTATATTTTGACTGTTGTGGTGGTGAATTTTATCTTGTTTAAGTTTTTATTTTGGTTTTGACATGCAGGGTGACCTTAAGCATGCAAGCAATAAACAAGAGGTACCAAAAAGTAAATGCAATAAGTTATATTTTGAGTTGACTTGTTTTTTGGCAATATGTTTATAATTTTTGGAAGAAATTCAAATTGCACGAGTAGATGAATGTATAGCAACCAAACCCCAAGTGAAGACTTTATTGAGTCTTGGAAGATCTTAGTGGATGATTATAGAACAAAATATAACAAGTTTAATTTGCCCTTCAATATATTCAAGAGATTTCAAAGTGCTCGGAGCATGACCCTAAACCACTCTGAAGATTTCTTAAAATATTTTTAGTTCATTTTGAACTAATCATATCGTTTTATTAATCATCTAGAGTTAAGTGAAGGTTATCCCATTGCTCAAGGAAACTTGATTTTTTATTTATCCCAAGGCCAAGAAACTCAATTAATCAATCGATGTTCATTTAAGAGTTAAGTGGATTGGTAACCGTAAGAACAATTTAAGTAAAGGCTTTGATTCCCAAAGTTAAAATTGGGCTTGTAGTATAAAAAAGATGTTATACATCAAACATGTTATCTTCTAAATCCAATCAAAAAAGTTTAAATATAAAGCTTAGGTCACTACCAATTCCTGAACAATCATAATAGGTGAAATAGTAACTAGCAGAATTTTGACTCAAATGACATGCATTTATATTGAAAGATCACATTTTCATCAATTACGTGGTTAAAATTAATGAAATATTATCTTCCTAACTCGAATCCATCACTTGAGAATCGTTTAATTTTGATTGACTTCCAAGTCAAGAAAATTAAGGAAATTATAATTTTGTTCTCGTTATATAAAAAAAAAATTGGCAAGTGGGTTCCTACTTATTAATCTCATTGTATTTCAATCACCCAATCAATTCATTAGGATCAAAATTACCCATTTTCTCTTTGTTAATCCTAAATTTTGATTGAAGCACCAAAATCAAAAGGTACCCCTTCGCCTTTAGGGCTCTTCACCTCATAACTCATTAATCAAAATTCAAATGACGTTGAGAATTTAGAGCGTCCTATCCATGGGTCAACTAAAACATCAGAGGAGAAAATGTGGGGTTTCAAAATTTAATTTAATTTAAATAATTATTGAAAATTAAAAAGTTACATTTTCAAAGTTGATTTACTTCACTATCCAAAATAATGTCTTTATTTATGAGAAAATTATTAGAGGTCCCCTTAGATCAGAGAAACACTTAGATAAAATTCTATGATTTTTGAATTAAATCTCTATCATTATTATTTAGTTATGAATCAATTTTAATGATTTAGTTAAATTTAAAATCGTGTTTTAATTACCAAAAATATCTTTATATTTTTATTAAACTTCTATGAATGGTTCGGGAAGAATTTACGTACAAACCACTTAATTCTTATCTGATAGGCTCACAACAATTAAGAGCTTTGAATTTTAATAATCGGACAACAAAATTGATCTCTTCTAAATTTATGTGAACAACTGATACCAGATAAAAAAATTTGACATGAATCTCGAAGCTTGACACGATTTTTTAGATAACTTTTTAATGAAAAAATGTATAAACTTCAATCTAGAGTCACTCAGAGCTTTGATTTCAATGAACATATAGTCAAACTAACTGATTCGACGAGAAAGACTCAACAATACCAAAATTAATCCAACCTAAACTAAGTCAAACCTCAATCAAGCATTAAGCTAGTTTTGAAAGCTGTCCGAACATACTTGGAAGGTCAAACGAATGTCGAACCTATTGAGCTTATGGTCAAATCGAGCATCTAGACAAGAAGAATCCAATGAGTGCAATATCACTTAATTCTGGCATCTTAAACGCTCTCAAATGTTGCTCAAATGTCATTTGATCAATCTCTTTGGGTCATCCGATCATAGTGGTTTATCTTTCATCATTAATTGCTATCGACACTCTATAAACAGTCTCGCCCTTGCATAAGGGGAAAAAAGAGAGAAAACTCATGAGGGGGAAAGTAGAGAAAGCTTAAGATGGCTGAAGCTTATAGAATGAGTTGTGTCCAACATCACCTTGTCGTCGACCGCTACCGACTGCTGCTAATTACGATCGGCTGTAGCCCCACTTCTTACCACAAGTTCATCGACGCACGAAAATTGTAACGAGATTTTGTAGTTTATTCCCAATTGTGGGACAAGAGATTGTAAGTGTAATAAATAAATTGTAGTAGATTTATTTAATTGGGTCAGACAACATATATTTTTTTTTTCAGATTTATTCAATTGGGTCAGACATCATATTTTTTTTTTTCTGCTTCAAATTTTCCATGTAAAAATTTTAGTATCTCAACTGGTTATTATCTTGTCTGAATGTGCGTTGAAGCCTTGTATAACGCTAAGATAATAATCTATTATTATACGGTCGCGAAATTTTTATCACACAATTTTTTTTTTCATTTTATAAACCATCTCGATTAATGCCATGGCAAATATATTTTGTAAATTACTCTACCATTTCATCAAAATTAGTTTAAAGATTTATCTCGGATGACCATTTTTAACAATTTTATTATTCCGGCAGTCGTTACTTTTATGTCGAACTCGCTTTGCAAAATCGCTTCAACCAGAGAGCTGCAAGAAAGTTGACATTTTCGGAAAGAAAACGCCTATATTAATTATATGAATTTCAAAAAACTTTATGGTCCCCAAAATCTAAAATAATTTTATTTATGGATCAAGGATAATTACGGTACCTTCTACTATTATATTAAAAAATATAAAAAAATAAATTCTGTTCATTCTACATGTGGCAGTTAGGGAGCCGCAAGTTTGTAAGGACTTTATAATTTAAATAAAAAATGACCTTTAAATACATACAACTCGATTTCTACATCTATACTTTCTATTAAAAATTAATAAATATAATATACTCGGAACTTAAATCAACTAAATGGCAGGAGGATTACTACCAACTTTTCTTTAAACCTTGCACTACTTGAATTTATGAAGCACAAATCTTTCATATCATATAAAAAAATATCACTATTTAAATTTTGATTATTTATAAACAAATTTTTCGTTTTCAAAACAGATAAGATGATATGGGTGTACGTGAGTGTAAGAACAAAAATATAAGTGATGGATATGTAAATACACAAGAACTGAGGGGTATTATAAAAATTTCTAAAGAAAATAAACTGCCAATATTCTGTATAAAATCCAGATCAAAAAAAATCTCAAAGGTATTCAATTTATTTTAAAATGGATGCAATAGATATGAAATATATATGAAATTCATCTTGAAATAAATTCAGTAACATTAAAATTCATCTTAGTCTAATTTTAATCAGATTATAATTGGCTACTAAAAGGAGACATATCGAACGACTCATAACTGTGATAATAACCATAACTTGATATTGATATTACAAAATCATGCTTTTACGAAGCTGAGTTTTTTCGTCAAAAGATAAAGCAAAGGTTGGTAACCAATTCGCCACATGACATTGGCATGTTAGCTCATAAGTCAAAACATCAATTTTGTTTTTTTCATGAAAATATGACGTTTTTTAATTTAGATCTCAAATATATTGCGTATGAATCGACATATTTGGACAATATGATCAGATGTTATAATAATTCTAAATTTACTAATAAAATAATAATATCTATGATATTAACTATTAATTTGGACTTTGGGGGGATAAATATTTTTTCTATTTATTCATGGAATAATCTTCTCTTAGAAATTGAGTCAGGTTGAAAAGAATAATTCCACTCTATACAAATTTTCAGTAAACGGAAAGAAAATAGTACTCCTAAAAGTCGTCAACATATCAAATAAGAAACAATTTTTTTTATTAATAAATCATTTTTTGTACTTAAGATAAGAGTCTGTTTAAGACAACATTCTAATTATTTTTATTTTCAGCTGTCATCACAGTTCTGTTTGAAAAATTTTTATCTTGCTGCTTTCAAAAAATTTCGGTAGTAGAAAACCACTTTTTTAACCTTAGTTATTCAAGTGTGATGACTACCAAGAAATTACATTCTGACGTTTTGAAAATAAAATAAGTTTATAATAGGTACCACAACTTTTTTAAAAGCATAATCTTATACATCATCTTCATAGACGGCTACAACTTCCCCAAAAAGTCCCTAGAAAGTTATATATGAATTATTTATTTTTCCACATAAGTTGTGACAGAATGAAAAAGGAATGACTAATATTTATGGCACTTCGAAACATGCAAAAGTAAAAATTTCTGATTAAGTCAATAATATATTATTTAAATATTAAAAAGTATAAATAACTTGTGGTTTCTAGTAATTTCATGTATAGTTCATCATTTCGTGGATGATATTCATACGTTGGATCCTTCAAGTACATGACATTAAGTTTTATACATTTACATGACTAACCCTTAAAACTTTATATTTACATACAAACCAGTTAAATCATTGACATTATATCACAAAAATATTATGAAATGCACTTTATCATGCAATCTCTTAACACCAGTGTTTTTATTTAAATATCAAACCGCCGTTGTTGGATATGTAAACACCTAAAGAATTGTGTGGTATCAAGTTTTCCTTTGTCAGATTTTCAATAATTCGATCGAGGACTTCAGTGTTTTACTTTAAATAGTTTGCAATGACTTCCATTTGAAAGCCGGTTGCTTTTAATAAAATAAAGAAATTAATTTTTATTATGCTCTCTAAAGCAATAACTAAGAAGTCATACTAAAGAAAATAAAGGGGGCAAGACAGAAGACTTTGATGAACCACGTGGCTTTCATTTGAGCAAGAACAGAAAGACGAAGACACCTATTGGACAAATCAACAGTAGGGCTGTCAAAAAAGCTCGTTGTTTGCGAACAGTTCGTGTTTGGTTCATCAGGGAGTTTGTGTTCGATTCGTTCGATAAGTAAACGAGACCAACGTGAACAAAATTTTTTAAAAATATATAGATTATAATTCAATAGAATGATTTTTTGCATAATAGTTTCTCAAATAATATAAATATTTACTAGTAAACCTTCATCATGTGATCACAGTTGAAGCAAATACATCTTAGGAGTCTACTTCTATATGCAATAATTCAGCCGAAAACTTCTTTAAAATCAATTATTTCCAAAATTTCCGGAGAATATATATATATANAAAATAAGTTAAATGCTTGAGTGCTAAGATAAAAATATTTGTTATCTAAATGCGTTAGATGTGTATGGTATGTATGTATGCAGCCTTCCAAAAAATCATGTTTGAAAAAATATTAGTGAATATAAACTATTAAAAATATGGCAAAAATATTATAATTAAGCACGTTATGATTATTTATTAAAAATAAGATATTAATAAAAATATATTTTTCTTTCAAATAAAAAAAAAAATTCACAAGCATGTCCTAGTTTCTCTTACATGTCAAGAAAATTGACCAGATAAGAGCGGAACGTAATCTTAATGCATATCAATTCGCATTCTACAAGCATTTTATTTTTCTACTTATAATTTGTAATTTAATGTAAATTTTATTTATTATATATAAAATATATTTTATTTGTTCACAATATTTCCAACGGTGGTTCAATAATTTATTCGAAAATAATTAAATCAACGAAATAAATAAAATAGGTAATGTACATGAATAATTTTTGTTTGTATACTCAATTGATTATTATTTATTGTTGCAACTGCAATGATTGTGAAGTTTTATAATATTTATCTCTTAGATATTAAAGCTAAGGACAACACCCGCTATGCAAAAAAATAAGAGCATGCAAAGATATAATACAATTTTAAATATTTTTAATAAATCAAATCATAAGAATTTGTTGAATTCTTACAATAATTAAAAGGAAGATGAATCCGATCTCAATTTAGGTTCAATTTGGGGCAACATTTTTTGGTGCAGTGCACTTTGAAAACACGTTTCTGCTAGTTTGGAAACAGCGGCGCAGTACTATTCCTATATAATCAAGTAAAAACGTGGCCGCGGGTTTGACCTTGCTGCCCATGTTTCTTCGAGTACGTATTACCCATCGACCCTCTCCCACATTTCCTCTCCCTCTCTCAACCTTGTGCTTCCCTCTCTCCCTTTTTTTCTGCCCTAGCTACCACTCTCGATCGCAGTCGGAAAGTGTTTACCCCAGTGCCTAGGTATCTCTCTCGTTTCTTTCTCGTGCCTCTCTCGGTGGCAACTTGTCTTTCTCCTCTCTCTTTTCCCTCCGATCTCTAGGGCCTAATGCAAGTGATCATATCGCTTTTCTGAAGTGGGACTTTTGAGTCCTGGTTGTGGAACCCAGAAAAAAAAAACAGGTAATTAAGTTTAGGAAAAATTTTAGTCCACTAAATTGGTCCTTAGCTTGAAAATGAAGCTGGTTTAAAGTTATGCTAACAAGTCCTAATGAATTTATAACAACTCTTAAAGGGTTACTCCTATCATTACTCCAATCTACTTGACTTGGTGAAAATCAAGTTATAAAATTACCTTTTCTTGCAGTGATGTAAGTGGAATAGGAGAAATAACAAGAATTCAAATTGTGAATTAGGCTAGTGAAAAATATGAGCAATTATCTTCTTTACCCTCTTCTGAGTGTATAAAGAAGCTTGATTAAATTTATTTTAATTCCTTAAACCCCAATTTTAACCAATCATAGATTATTTCCCTAATATTTCTATCTCTCTATAGTTTACTTGCACAATACTCAATAGATCAATGTAAGTAATCTTTTTGTTCTTCCATAGCTCTCTCAAGTCATTATGGATCACAACAAAATTTACCTATTCACTTAGCCAGAACAAATGGTAAATTATGACTTGATGATTACCCTTCACATTATGATTTTAAAAATAATTTTAAATGTATTCTTTCATTCCTACCAATCCAACTAAATCATCACAATAAAAAAGCAAATAGAATACTCACAAAGCATGAAGAAAACACCACAAAACATCTTTTAAACAAAGCAAATCTATTAGAATTATATTTACAGGAAATAAAATAACAAGGAGTCACAATGCGTAGCTTTTTCTCTTTAAAAAGTACTTGAAATGCCTCCCTAAAGGATCTCTCAATCCTCATTGTAGTAGTGAATGTATTTTTTCCAATACCACTCATAAATCTCACCAAAATCTCTAAGTAAACCCACTTAAATCTTCTCTTCAGCAAATCGTACCTTACTGTCCTTCCCTCGCACCAAGAGGCTTCTCCAAGTCTCCATAAGAACCTCCCTTTCATCTTCTAAAAGATCCCCATATCGTGGGGAGAACTGTTAAACGACTTCCTAGCAATTATTGGTGCCTAGGTGTAAGGCTCTCTATTCGCTTGTTCACACGTTGCTGTCTAAGCATCCAAGAATGTGGTTCCATGGAAATTAGTAGGAGCACCTAGGTGCCATATCTTTAGCGCTTATGTGCCAGCCTTTTGAGTCACCTTTTGCTCCAAATTGCAAACACTTCACTCCATTTTTTCTCCAATGTATTCAACTTCCATTACTTTTTGTACCTGCAAGAAAAACATAAAAATACACTTCTTTAAAGTGCAATTTCATCCAAAAAATGTGCTATACATAATGAAAATTAAACGTTACTTGTCCTCAAGTAACACTAGAATCATAAAACCAAATCTATTAATTTGAGGGAGTGAGTTTCATTAAACCTTTCAACATATTTCCTCACCAATATCATAGTGTAATTTTTTAATAACTCTAGTAAATTATCCCAAAACTAGGGTATAAGAAGACCTTGTATTTATTTGTAAATCTTGGTTTTTTATTTACTTCAAAAGGCAATGATACTTGTTAAACATAGAGGCCTTATATTGTATAGAACTTAAGCTCTATATTTTAAAATATTGACCAATGCTCTTGAAATACAAACAAGCTTAGGAATGTAATGAAGTTCTTACTTTAAAAAGAATCTAGTGAAATAAATTTTTGATTAGGCTTCTCCTCAAGCTTCTCCTCACTTAGGGTTTTTTTTTTACTTTAGAATATATGTCAGTCCTTAATATATCTATAGGAGGATTACTATATGAATTTCACTATCTTCTCCCTAAATTAAAACCTAAAACACTCTTTCACTTTTAAAGTTTTCATAAATAACAAGTATTAGTTGAAAACGGGATTTTAATTGAGGCTCAATTCTTATAAAATGTATTTTTATGGCTTCCTAGTTTTTCAAATATATAATTATTTTCAATAATAAATAGGAAAATCATTTTTCTACATGTTTAACTACATGTTACCTTAACTCTAGCATAGTATCATTTACATAGAAGTTCAAATAAGGATACTATGTCATTCCTATAATCAAAATTGAAGTATCTTAAAGTTAACACCACATATCTCAAATCCTTTCAAAACTTAACCATTTAAATACATGTTTTTGAGGAAAAATAAAGTTAAGCTTTTAAAGATTTTTTTCTCCCCTACCCCATAAACTTGATTTTTAGAATATATTAAAATTTAGAATAAAAATTTAGATAGGGAGAAAATTGTTTAGAAATACCTTCTACCACATGTGTCTAGCAAAAATATTAACTAGTATACGCAAAAAAGAAAAAGCAAGTAATAGCGAACAAGCATGCATTAGCAAGTAATCAAAACTAGAAAGGGTTAGAATGAATTTAGACCTAAAAGAGTTTAATTATTTTCATAGATAAGTACAGAGGCTACTCCATAATAATAATTACAACTAATCCACAGAATACAATAACAGCAACAAAGAATAATAATAATAATAATAATAATATTGTTCAGTGCATCATATGAGATAAGGAATACATCAACAACGACAACAAGAAAATAATAAATAATCCAAAATATCCACATCAAAAAGAAAAAAAAAACTAATCATAATTCTCATCATTATCATTGTCACAGTCCTCTTCCTCTTCCTCTATCAGTTGACTATGCTAAAACATCTATTACTATGAGTAAGATGAGAACTCCAATTATTGATCCCAGCCAATCCATCAGTTCTTCACATACGTCTCCAACTATATAGCTTGGAAACTAACAATGTAATCATAATGGCTTTTTTTGTGCTAGTCCAAATGTGTCATGTGATTAAAAATGTCTTAAACTGTAGTCTATATAATGGATACATAATTCCTTACTATATTCAGTTGCTTTGACATTGAACCCATGCTAGTAGAGGGTCTAGGCTGAGAATAAAAAGTAGAAGACTGAGAAGAGGAATAAGCTTGAGAAGAACTCACTTCGTGTCCAAAAGTAACATACTTACTATACAAATTTATATTAGCTTTTCTAATAGTTATTAAAGGATGAAGAAACTCTTCCCACACCTAAAAGAACTCTTGAATGTTGTCCTACCCCAAAGTACATCCTCCCTTTGTAACATTGATGATAAATTTATAAATCAGGACACCAAGGTCTATAAATTTCATGGTTTGGATGCAGTAGTTGATAGAAGCTCTTTCTCTTATCACCTCACTCAGATTGATTGAAGGGAGGATCTTGGCCGAAATAATGAAGTGTAAAGCTTTAGAAGATGCATTAAGTTTAGATGAGGAAAGGCTAAAATTGTAGTCACTCCTCACTGTCCAAGTCCTTTCCTCATCAATTACGAACCCGATAATCTCCTAAAGAATAGAATTAGTAGGATAACTGAAGAAGAAACTCTCAGGGACATC
This sequence comes from Phalaenopsis hybrid cultivar, assembly GCA_002079205.1. NCBI lineage: Eukaryota > Viridiplantae > Streptophyta > Magnoliopsida > Asparagales > Orchidaceae > Phalaenopsis > Phalaenopsis hybrid cultivar. Next base: position 44,544 of record JXCR01125377.1, read on the forward strand.
TCCCAATGAAATTAGTGAATTAATGCTCAATGAGAAGATATCCACATGCTTCTCCCTAACAAAAATTTAATCATCAGAGGGTTCAAGTAGATTAGCTTAAAACTCCCTAACCATAGAATTCATTGCTACAATAGTAATGTAGCAAAAAGCATCCCAATTTTTGCTCACAATCATACTCTCTACCAGCACCCTAGAGCTAATGAAACCCCGCAATGCTATGAAATTCCTTGATATAAAGATGTTATTATATTGTTCTTAAGATTTGGAACTAACAAACTTGTTATTATCAAAAGAAGATTTGGACTTAGTCCCTTTGGTTTTGGGGGCCATTGTTAAGAAAGCTATGGAAATTACAGTAAGATAATGTTAAATAAATAATATGGTTGCACACAAGATGCTATTTTTGTGCTTAATCAAACCTCTTCCATGAAAATAAATTATTTTTCTTGTTTTCCACAAACTCAAAATCTTTCTGGATGAAAAACAGAAATGCAAGCTCAAGAAGTGAAAATTTACCTTAGGGAGATAGTTTCCACTATCTGAACTTCAAGGATTAAGCACAGATGCATGGTGATGGAAAGCCTTATGTGTCACCTCTAAAGTACTGAAGAGGAGTCAGGAAGTAAGACTTGCAAAAATGACATAAACCGATCCATTTAGAAGTTTTTGTAGAATTGGAAGGATGATGCGGGCGGATTTAGTGTGTAAATTTTGTAAATATTTTTTAATATTACAAAATAGACACGACAAATATAATAATAAATATGCAATATAATTCCAAAAAAAATACCTTTTATGAAAATAATTTATTTTTAAAACTCATTTTAAACTACCAAATCCCCTTTAAAAATAACGCAAGTATATGTATCACTCAAATAATAAAGGTCTCTAATGTAGTCTTAGATATCGATCTCACAGGGAAGTTGGAAATGCTTGTAAATAGTTCTTACATTATATTTATAATTTACACTAAAAAAAAGTAAAGTGCGATGTCTAAATATTAACTACTAAAGTGAATGTTATTTAAAATGCAGTTAAAAAACAAATTTAACTAAACCTGAAACTAAACATTCAAAAGTAAAATTACGAAAACTAAGTGAAATTTTATTTAGACGAAAAGTTCAAATTTAAGAAAACATCCTTTCCCTTACAATAAGCATATGGATTATGAAGAAATTAAAATCATTTGAAAAATATATATATAAAAATTGTTTTGTGCCAAATAGGAGCAATCCTAATCTTTACCATCTTTTGAGTGCTATAAAGAGCATTGACTACTCTAAAGTTTGGTCCCTAATTCCATGGTTAGGTTGTGAGCTCCCACTTCTCCCTCCCTTGAGGGCTAATAATTTCACATCAATTTCCAATCAACTGGACCAAACTGGGGATTTTAATCTGTCAGCTTAAAATCTCCAATTTTGCATCCAACAAAGTATATTTCCGTATTTATTTTCACTCAATTTCATGGATGAAAAACTCTCCCATGAAATTAAATTTGATTCTCTCCTTGTTAAAGAAATCATAGCCCTTTTAGATCATATGTTTCTCAACATGTTTTAACATTTCAATTTCCCAGATCGAAAAGTAAATGAAGAACAGAGTTCGAATCATCACAAATTATTAAGATTTAAAACCTTCACAAAACCATATTTCAAAGTAGGGAGAAGGATAAAGAAGACTACTCAGAATTCATGAGAAGGATATGAAAAAACATAAATTTCATATATAAAAGTAAGTTTGCAAAATAAAAGAAATCAAAGACACAACTTATCTCATAATACTTACCAAGCAAATCCCTAGAAGTTCTCTCCAAGCCTTTCTCTCTTTACAAGCACAATCAATTCTCTCTTCGAAGTGTAATGAAATAAGTTAATAATTTGTGAACAGTTCTTAGATTATATTTATAATTTACACTAAAAAAAAGTAAAGTGCGATGTTTAAATATTAACTACTAAAGTGAATGTTATTTAAAATGCAGCTAAAAAATAAAGTTAACTAAACCTGAAACTAAACATTCAAAATTAAAATTACAAAAACTAAATGAAATTTTAGTTAGACAAAAAGTTCAACTTTAAGAAAACCTCCTTCCCCTTACAATAAGCATATGGACTGTGAAGAAATTAAAATCATTTGAAAAAAATATATATAAAAACTGTTTTGTGCCAAATAAGAACAATCATATTCTTTACTATCTTCTGAGTGCTATAAAGAACATTGACTACTCTAAAGTTTGGTACCTAATTCGATGGTTAGGTTGGGAGCTCCCACTACTCCCTCCCTTGAGGGCTAATAATCTCACATCGGATTCCAATCAACTGAACCAAACTAAGGATTTTAATCTGTCAGCTTAAAATCTCCAATTTTACATCCAACAAAGTATATTTCTCTATTTATTTTTACTCAATTCCATGGATGAAAAACTCTCTCATGAAACTAAATTTGATTCTACCCTTATTGTAGAAATCATAGCCCTTTTAGAACATATGTTTCTCAACATATTTTAACATTTCAATAGCCAGATCGAAAAGTAAATGAAGATCAGAGTTTGAATCATCACAAATTATTAACATTTAAAACCTTCACAAAATCATATTTCAAAGTAGGGAGTAGGATAAAGAAGACTACTCAGAATTCATGAGAAGGATATGAAAAAACATAGATTTCATATATAAAAGTAAGTTTACAGAATAAAAGAAATAAAAGACACAACTTATCTCATTATAATTACTAAGCAAATCCCTAGAATTTCGCTCCAAGCCTTTCTCTCTTTACAAGCACAATCAATTCTCTCTTAGAAGTGTAATGAAAAAGAAATCTCTCACCTTCCCTCTCCTTTTACAACCCTAGAAGAAAATCTCCTCTTACTTTCCTTTATTGTGTTTCCCGCCACCCCCTTTCACCTCCTCTTGAGTCCTTTGAAGTCTCCTTCTTTTATTAGGGTTTGCCTCCTTTCAAAAAGAATTCAAATTTTCCTCCAAAATTCCATCTAAAAGCCAATTCTTTTGAATTCAAAAGATGTGTCATTTGATCTAAGAGACATATGCCTTCATAAAAGAACCTTTAAAGTGTCTAGACACATTAAATTACTCTCATAGATGTTTAGAACAAGTGTCCCTTTGAAAATTCACGCAGCATTCATCTCAAACCACCTTAATTCGTAAAAAGTTCTCTCTAGTGCTTCATGCGCCAAGGCTCTGTCAAATGGCGCATCATATGCAATAATCCTAAAATTCACTATTTTGGATCCAAATTTCATCCCACTTGCCATTTTTGCTCCAAATCCTAAAAATGATATACCTACAACAAAAACATGAAAATAGCCTTCTTTAAGGTGCAATATCACCAAATATAAGCATTAGATATGTACTTAAAATAATGTAGTATTTTGGTGTATCAAATGAGTAGCACCTAAGTTCCATGATAGTGGTGCCAAGACACTGCTCTTGCTTTTGGTGTGACGCCTTGGTGTTGTTTTACATTGTCGCCTAGGCACTTGTTCAGCTCTTGCACCTTTGGTTCCAACGACAGTAGGTCCTATGTGCATAACCTAGAGTTGGTTCCAGTCATTTAGATTCAATTTATGATCCTCACTAAGTCATTCATCACACCAATAAACACAGAAAAATTAATGATTAATGAGGATTACTAATACTTCTTCTCATCACATCTCTCATCTCAAAATTCTCATTTCTAATGAATTCTCCTTCAATTAACTGTTGGGTACTTTTAAATATTTTTTGTAGGATGAATCTCTTGGATAAATATGTTCCTGATTTCTAGGTGTATGTGTTTCCAACCTCAGATGTTACCTATCATATAAAATATACACCACTAAAAATTCAATGATAAGACAATCCACAAGTTTCTTTAAAAGTTGGTTTTTTGAACCCACCTGATGAAATAAGAAGGTCAAAAATATAAAGTAAAGAACTGAATTGGATCTGTCTAATTCCCAAACTCAACATGTCTTCGGTAAATCCTTATGTTCAATTGAGAACTAGGATGTCGAGGACTAGGTTAATCCTACTACTTCCAGCGAGTGTACACAAATCCTAGTAATAACAGGAAGACTAAGGATTCTTCTCCCTCATATCACACATAAATCAAATTAATCCACTCACAAACCTAATTATCAACATATAAATAAAGACAATATGAGCCACAACAAACCATAAACATAACACATTAAAAACATATACAAACTTATGTTGTATTCTGATCCACCTTAAAATAACCTCTTTTTAGTGCATGTTTTCTAAGACTTTTATGTGCACTTTTTGATGATATTGTACTTTAAAAGAAGGTATTTTACATGTTTCTGGTTTTAAGTACATGGAATGGATATTTAGAGAAAATAAGAAAAAAAATGGAGCAAAAATGATGATTTTTGTGTCGCGCTATAGCGCCAGCGAGAAGGGTGCTATAACGGCCCAAACAGGTGCTATAGCTCCAGTAACTACCTTTCTAGAAGGTACATTGAATTTGGCTAAATTTTGGAGGGGTGTTTGAAGCAACCTTTAGTTATTTTCTATTTTTCTATTTAAAGAGAATGATGTGGCCGAATTTAGAGATCTTTTGGAGCCTCAAACTTCAATTGGGTGGCAATAGTGAGTTAGGTTTTTGGTATTTTGTGTTCAAGTACAAATGTGAGTGTGTTTTAGTGTGAAGAAGTAGGAAGATTTCTTAGAGGAAACACCAGAAGTTTGCTTGGGGAGAAGACGTAATATACTTTGTACTTATGTTTGAGTTTTGGTTGTAAGACTTGGATATCAATACAAAGGTTTTGTTTTTGTTTAATATCCATATATTTTGAGTAGTTCCCTTCTTTCTTCTTGCATATGGGACTTCATATTGTGGGATAAGAATGTTTTTATGATTTTTCTACTCTTAAAAATTGGGATGGTATCTTCACCGAATCTTCATTTACTTTGCAAACTGACCACTTGTAAACTTAAAATCTGTTGAGAAACATAATGATCTGGGAGGGCTATAATTTCACCCAACTAGTGGATACCACACCTCATTCTAGGTAGATTCATTGGGATCACCTAAGGGAGTGCAAACAATAAGGGAGATAAGTTTTAACGGGGGTAGAAATGGTTAGATCTAGAGTGACAGGCTAGATTTTTATCAGTTTGTCTTAAGGTTTAGTACCTTAATGTTGGAATTCGGTCATTACGATGGTTTAGGCTAGGGGCATCTAGAAGTGAGAGGCTAGATAACACTAATGTGGAGTCGAGATGTTAAAGAATCAACCTTAAGTTAGCTAATGTTGTTTGTAAGTACTAGGAGGGGGTAAAGAATAAAGTATGCTTGTATTTGTCACAATATCTCAATTTTATCTTTAGTCGTTTGAATTCTACATAGATTAAAATCTCTTTGCAAAAGGAAAGGTTTCTCCATAATATTCAAACTACTTGTTATATTTTGTTAAGCTGTTACATTTAGTTTACTCTCCTTTTAAGCTATTTTAGTAAAAAATTTTAGTAAGCATGTCATTTTAATTCTTTTTTCTTTTTAAATTAAAATTTAAGTAGAATTTATGTAAGTTGATTTTAAGTGTTATTACTTTCCTTATGACATCAATATTGAGGTTTTTAAAGAAGTTTTAAATAAAAAAAGGAACTTTGTTTATCGTGAAACTGTTGCACTTAATAAAGCATGTAGTGCAATTATTTTGAAAAAGCTTCATTGAAAACTAAAAGATCCTGGTAGCTTAACAATATCTTGTGCAATTGGTGTAAAATTTAATGGAAAATCTTTATGTGATTTAAGAGCTAGCATTAACCTTATGCCTCTATTTCTATTCAAATGGTTATGTTTAGGAGATATTTCTCCCACTACTGTAACCCTTCAATTAGCCGACCAATCTATCACTTATCCTAAAGGGGTTATAGAAGATGTACTGATTAAAGTGGATAAATTTATCTTCCCTTCTGATTTTATTGTATTAGAAATGAAAGAAGATAAGACAATTCCTATCATTTTTGGGAGGCCTTTCATTGCTACCGTATGAGCTATGATAGATGTGCAAAAAGGGAAATTAACAATGAGACGGAATGACCATGAAGTTACATTAATGTGTTTTAAACAATGAATCATCTCAATGAAAAATGGTATAGATTTGATATTATTGATGATATGATTGTTAATAATTTTTAAAATAGAAGTGAAGTCATATTGGATAAAAAAGATGAAGTCATTTTAAAAGAAGAACAAGAAGGAGATATTGAAAGAGATTCTGAAGATGAATCAAATGAGATGATTATTGTGTATTCAAATTATGTTCAGGAAAATTATGAGATTTTAGTTACTAATTAAAATATTATACCTCTTATTTCTTCTATTAAAAAGAAATCCTGAAATTGAGATGAAAGTTCTACCTACTCATTTAAGGTATCCATTTTTGAAGAACTCATCTACGTTACCTGTAATTATATCCTTAAATTTGAATGATGAACAAGAAAGGAAATTATTAAATACATTAAAGAACCATAAAAAAGCCTGTTGGCACAATTTTAGGGGGTCCTATAGAAGCTCTTGGTCGTCCGAATTTAAGTCCAGACGCCCGCTTCGGAGGGACACTTAATTTATATGTATATATTTAGTTTAGAAAAATATGAAATCAAATTGATCACATATATTTCAAAGTTTAGATGAAAGAGCATTACACAACAAGCTATGCACCTATCTGGAAAGATAAACACATGACTTGATAGTGCAGCTCAAATAAATAAACTAAGAAATGTATGACATTCGTCTGGTTTGCAAAATCATTTTATGTTGACCGACAAGTTCCCTTATTTAATATGAAAAATTAAATTATATTAAGTTGGGTTCCTGAAATTTACCTTTAAAGGAAAGCTCTTATAGTTAGTTACATTTTAAATAACCAAAGTTACCTAAGAAAACTCTCGATAAAAATTAGGGGATATTGTCTTCAGGAAGTTGAAAAGATATGATTTTTCAAAGAGATTGAACAAGAGGTGTAAAAGGGGAATGACTCAAATTTGGAACAATTTTTATGGAATCCAAAGGAAGAAGAACTAGAGGATGTCATGGATCTTGAGGAGAACTTCGGTGACTTTCCAAGCTATCTTATGGTTTGGCTTCAGTTTAGAGGAGAAATATTAAAATGGTTAATCCAACCTATTTTATTAATTAGGGTTTACATTCATGTGAAATGACCACACAAATAGCCTTGAATATGTGAATATTTAGGTCGTGATGAATGACAACCTCAGAATCCTAAAATAAGTTAGGGCTTATAATTTATAACATAGCCATACAAAGGCCTGAAGGTAAGTTGAGGATCAAACTAGGTAGGCAAACTTGAATTCCTATGGCTTGTTATTTAGTTTCTAAAGAATGGTTTAGCTGGTGCAGACATGTTTTGCTATTGAAGATGATCGTGCTACCCATAATGTTATCTCTAAGTTCCTTGTCGTAGAAAATTTAAGTTTTCTAATGTTTCAAGTCATAATGTTAAAACAAGTGTTTCCTTAATTTATGGTTATTTAAATATCATGAGAATGTTAAAGTTGATTAGAGCAATACCGGTTCAGATTCCATGGTTCCCTCATTTTGATATCATTATTTTCTTTTGAATTTACTCAGCTTAAACAAGTTATGAAACTCATTTAAACCGGGGAGATCTTGTTAGCAACCGTGGGTTACCTCTTCTGAGGGACTCCCATAAATTCAATAGGACGTTTTATGTTTATTGAAATTTGAAAGGATTTATGGTTACCTTTAAAACAGTTCGTTTTAGGCTTTGAAAATGTTGATCAATTTTTTAAAAAGTTATTTTGATTTTTTCAAGAAACGTAGAGTACACACCCAAGTGGTTATGATATTTTGCAGCGAAAGTAAAATGACAGGAATTAAATAACACTATTAAAGCGTATCTGTCATCTTCTTAGCATTCCCGCTAAAAGATTAGCCTTTGGAAGATGTATATAATTTTATAGAAATTTAAATAAATTTCGGGAGTAGATGATGTATCTAGCAGACTCCAAACTATGACTTATTGAGTCCGGAAAGGCCTTAATGAATTATTTTTGAACAAAATATAACTAGTACAATTGTCCTTCAAAATATCCAAACAATTCTAAAGTGTTCGGGGAATGACCCTGAAATGCTTTAAAGATCCCTTGAAATATTTGAGTTCATTTTCAACTTATCATATTGTTCTACTAATCATCCCAGGTCAAATTAAAATTACACAATTACTCCGTAAACTTAGACATTTTAATCATTCCAAGGGTAAGGTACCCAATTAATCGATTGATATTTTACTCAAACGTTATGTAAGTGAATGCCCCTAAGGCAAGTTCCAGTCATTTGGGACTTTTGTACCCATCAATAAAGCTGGGCTTATAGTGTTAATCATCAATCATGTTATCTTTTAAATCCTATCAATTGAATTAAATATCAAGCCTAGATCACTGCCAATCCCTTTAATAAATTTAATAAGAGAAAGATTAATAGAGGTTAGAATTTTATTTTAGGTGATGTGGATTTTGTTTAAAAAATGATAGATCATCATTAATTATGGAATTAATCATAAGTGAAACATCATCTCCTTAGCTTAAACCCATCACTTAGCAAATTGTAAGTTATGGACTGGCTGATGTTGAAAAGCTCAATCCACAAGAACTCTTGATTCATTGGAAGACAACTGCATAAACAAAATTGGCATAACTTACCTAAGCTCCTACTGTAAATTCAATATGTAAATATTGGCGACTATTCAGAACAAAATTCCATTGTAATTCAGTTCTAGTAAACAACCAAATCTTATTATTATGGTTAGCAAAGTGAAAAAATTTAGGAAATTTTCTGATAATATTAGAATAGTTCTTAGAAACCATGGGTTCCAAAAGAGCAAAGTACCATATTTTATGTGTTTTCACAAGATGTAACAGCCTTGTGAGAGAGTTGGGGTGTGCAACACTGGCAGCGACTTTTTATATGCTTAGAAATATAATTATTTAATAATGCTGCTAAAATATTTAATTCCTCAGCAACTACACCAAAAACTTAATAACAGTTATAGGTTCGATAAAAATGTTTGTATAAAATATTCAATAATTGTAAAGTCACACTTATCAACGCAAGTATACGTATCGCTCAAAATATAAGATAAATATGGACGAAATAAATATTCAATAATTGTAAAGTCACACTTATCAACGCAAGTATACGTATCGCTCAAGTAGTATAGGGCTCTAATGGAGTCCTAGATATTGATCCCACAAGGAGTAATATTAGAACTACGAACTATGATTTTAGAAAAGCAATACTTGATCTCAACAATGGAATTCAATTTGCTTATCTGTCATTAATAGGAAATTGAGATAAATATGTAATTTTAATAACTCTTAAATAGCTAATTATACTAATGAAGACTCTAATGTGATATTCAATATATAAGAAAGCATCCATGTCCTTGTCAAGAAATTATAGTGAATGGATAAAGTGAATCAGTTCAAATTTCATTGTGCCAAATAGGAGCATAGCTATTCTTTACTCTTTGGTCCAGGCATAAAGAACATTAACTAATCCTACGTTTGTTTACTGAATCTGCGGCTATGTTGGGAGGATACCAACTCTCACTTCGGAGCTACCACGTTCCCATCGACTGAGGGCAAACATCTACACTTCAGCACCCAAACAATAGGACTGAATTGAGGATTTTAGTCTGTCACTCTAAAATCTCCAATTCTATGATTGATAATTTTATTTCCCTATTTATTTGCACCCAACTTCTAAGGGCTTTGACCTCTCTAAATCTTGGATGTAATCTTCACTTTAGTTGTAAAACTCAACATATTTTATTTTGACCTCCATAAATCTTGGATGTAATCTTCACTTTAGTTGTAAAACTCAACATATTTTAAAACCTCCCTCAATCTTGGATGTAATCTTCACTTTAGTTGTAAAACTCAACATATTTTAACAAATAATTGGTCAAATTGAAAGCAAATTAAGATCAAAGTGAAAAGATCATCACAATTTCTTAAACATTATTGGCCAGATTGAAGGTAAATTAAGATCAAAGTGAAAAGATCATCACAACTTCTTTAACATTTATGACCAGATTGAAAATAAATTAAGATCAAAGTGAAAAGATCATCACAATTTCTTAAACATTTTTTTGACCTCCATGAATCTTAGATGTAATCTTCACTTTAGTTGTAAAACTCAACATATTTTAACAAATCAATTGGGCAGATTTGAAAGTAAATTAAGATCGAAGTGAAAAGATCATCACAATTTCTCAAACATTTTCATGGCTTCATGTAAATTAAGATCGAAGTGAAAAGATCATCATAATTTTTTTAAAATTTTCATGGCTCCAATAAATTAAGATCAAAGTGAAAAGATTATCATAATTTCTTTAACATTTTCATGGCTCCACCTATTCAAATCACCATTTCACAAATCTTAACACAAGGAGAAAGATAGAGAAAACTACTCAGATTTGATGGGGAAAATACAACAAAACTCGAAATTCATATATAAAAGCAAATTCATATAATTTATAACAAGTAAATAAACTTATCTCTAATTTCTCCCCAAGCAAACTCCTCGAAGTGCCTCTAATTCTCTTCCTTTCTTTATAGCACACAGAATTCCTCTTCGAAGCAGCAAGGAGGAAGAAATCTCTCCCTCCACTCGTACACAGAATTCCTCTTTGAAGTAGCAAGGAGGAAGAAATCTCTCACTTTCCCTCCACTCTTAGCACATAGAATTCCTCTTTGAAGCGGCAAGGAGGAAGAAATCTCTCACTTTCCCTCCACTCTTACAATGCACGAAATTCCTCTTCGAAGTAGCAAGGAGGAAGAAATCTCTCACTTTCCCTCCACTCTTACAATTAAATTCCTCTTCAAAGCGGCAAGGAGGAAGAAATCTCTCACTTTCCCTCCACTCTTACAAACTTGAAGAATTCCTCATAATATTGGAATTTTTCTAATCTCTAGGAACTCTCCTAGCACTTCCTTTACTCCCTATATTCTTTCCCTCGGAAAGGAGGAAGAAATCTCTCACTTTCCCTCCACTCTTACAATCTCTCAAAGAATTCCTCACAATAGACACTCTAGTAAATTCTCTATACACTAATGGTACCTCTCTAACATCCAACACCTTTCTAACATCCAGGACCTTCTCTATTTTCAGTCAAAATCTTTTTTTAAAGTTGTGGATGAGTCTTCCCAAGAGCTGCCTAAGCAACCCTTCAAAATTCATTCTCATCCAATGCATTGTTGGACATAACCGTTAGCTTTCCATCGGCGGCCTCGAGGTCGCCATCAGCGGGCCTTCTAAGTGAATTAAATCTAGAGTCTCGGGAAAAGTCCGTCGTCGGCNCAGTTTTATTACCCTCCATATAATTGAAAGTGAAGTGAACATTACAAGTACATTTGAATGTCTTGATCTTATGGATCTATTGGGTGTGAAACCATGTAGACGGCTCCTCGTCTTCCAACAGTCTAATTAGCAAAGTGGAGTCCACCTCAACCTAAATATTAAGCCAATCATATTTATAAGCAAAGGTCAGAGCCCAGAAAATTGCAATAAGTTCTGCTTTAAGTGCATCAATAGCCATAACAGGAGCATGAAAGAAGAGAAGGCACTAACTAGAATGATATTTGAAAACTCCCCCCACCCCAACACCCATTTCATTGAAGCTTCCATTAGTATTAATTTTTACAATAAAAGGCTGTGGCGGTTTCCAATAAACCTTGCAGATCAAAGGAGGAACCACCTCATCTGTAAATTGGGGGTTGCAAATATTAGGGAAGTGTTTCTACTTAATCATTTTGGAGAGATAAGAAACACAGTTGCTGACCACCTGAGAAAGCTGTGGAGGTTTTCCCTTAAATTTGGCATGGTTCTTGGACATCCAAAGCATCTAAGCCACCTGAAAAGGGATGGAACCATACTTTTTATTTCTCCAGTTGAACCAACAAGTAAGTAGCTGTGACCAGTGAAAATTTGAGTCATTCAATGTAAGCTTTTGTAGAAACTCATTCTAGACCTCCTGGGTAAATTTGCATTTGAAGAAGATATGGGTGATGCTTTCCTCTTGCACCAAACACAGCCAGCATCTAGATGTGGCTCTCATACCCTCTAACTTAAGGATGTCATTAGTGGGCAATAGATTGTGAAAGAGTCTCCAACAGAAGAAAGAAATGGAAAGGGAGAGAAATTTGTTCCATATGCCCCCCCTCCTCCCCACGACACCTGTTCCCAGTTAAAGAGCTTAGCATAGAGAGCTTTAGTGAGACTTTGATTGGTGTAAGCTTGCCAAATGACTCTATTAGTTCTTCTTCTATCAAAGTGGATATTGACATAAAGTTCTTGAAGAATAGTTTGCAGTTGAGTAGTGACCACTTGTCTCCCTCCCATAACTCAGCGACATTGAGATTAGGATTAATATGAGCAGTAGTAGCATTAAGCTACTCCTTAGGGCACTGATACACCTAAAATATATAGTATTTTTAGACACATTTTTATACCTATTTTTGAGATATTTTGCTTTAGTGGAAGGTATTTTTGTGTTTTTCTGGCAGATACAAGTAAAAATAAAAAAAATGCTTAAATGAGTGAAAAAGTATCAAATTTGGAGCAAAAAGGTGAAAAGTTGTGCAAATGTGTTTTGGCGCCTAAGCACCGGCTAAAAAAAGAAGGCCGTGCCTAAGCACGAGACCCCTCGTTTAAGCGCTAGTGGCAATTACTAGACGAGTAAAATCGGTTTTCACAAATTTCGAACAGGTTTTTGAGGCACCCATTGGCTTAATAGGTGGTTGTAACCACCATGGACAAAAATTATCATGAAATTTTGAGGCTCCCATTGGCTTAATAGGTGGTTGTAACCACCATGGACAAAAATTATCATGAAAGGATGCATCTCTTGGAAAATACATCGAATCAAAAAAGATTTTGAACAGATCCCAAGGCACCTTTTGGAAAACTATAAAAGAAAGAAGAGAGGACTTAGAAAAGAGTCCTGAAAATATTTGCAAGTTTTGAAAGTTCTTCTCTGGGGAGTTAGTTCCGAGAGATTTTCAAGAACCACTTTTTATTTACTTTATCCTTTTTGTTATTTTGTTTTGAGTGATTGTAAAAAGAGAAAGAAGATTCAATGGAACTTCAAGAGTTTGGTGGACGAGTTGAGATAAGTTTTTATCTTTTTGTTTTAGACTACTTTTGGTTTTAATAGAGACTTGTTGTTGGCTTCACAATGATTTCTTTTTTTTAACTAAAGTGTGGTTTTGTTTTCTCCATGGATTCTGAGTAGTTTTATTTATCTTTCTTCTTAAAATGATAAGTAATTAAGTTTGATGGAAGTTGTGGAGAGTATTGATCTTTAATGTTGGAAAAAGTTGTGAAAATTTAAATATGGATGGAAGTTGTGGAGAGTATTGATCTTTAATGTTGGAAGAAGTTTTGATGATTTAAATCCATGAACAATGGAGGTTGTGGAGAGTATTGATCTTTAATGTTAGAAGAAGTTGTGATGATTTAAATTTATGCACTTTGATGGAATTTGTGGAGAGCATTGATCTTTAATGTTGGAAGAAGTTATGATGATTTAAATCCATGCACTTCATTTACTTCTTGATTTGACCAATCCAGATTTTAAAATTTATTATGAGAACATGTAAGAGCCGAGCTGGTTTTGTCCCAGTTAACAATTGGAAAGAATTAAATGAGGTTGTATGAAAGAGATTGTAGTTCATATGATTGAGTGCAAATAAAAAGAGAAATATTTATTGATGGGTGTAGAGTTAAAGGACTTTAAAGTGACATGTTAAAGCCCCCAATTTGGTTTATTATTTTTGGTTCTGATAAGAGAATGTTAGCCCCCAGGTGGAGGGAATCGAAGGAACTCTAGAGTGAGAGCTAGTATCTTCCCTGCCTAGCTGGTCTTCCGAATTATTCAATCTTTAAATTAGCAAATGTTTTTTATAGCATCTCTAGTAGGGGTAAAGAATATTATTACTCCTATTTAACACAACCCAATTTGCATAATTACACAAAAAAATTCATACACTTATTACTGATTCATGATAAGAAGAAAGATATTTTCATATTAAGTACTTTTCTTCTATAAAAACTTTAGTTATCTTTTTCAGTTGTTACTGTTTCGTTAAAATTTCAAAAATAACAAAAATATTTAAATTTTAAATTCCTAAAAAAATCATTTTTATTTTAAGTAATTATGTTTTTAAAAAATAGAAAAATTTTCTAAAAAGTGCTTATTGCAATAATCTTCCTTGTGGGTTGGACATTCAAGTCTTAATCAAAAAGTCTTATATTACTGATAACGATACATATACTTGCGTAATATCCCAATATAAATATATATAAATAAAAAAGGTTAAATTTTTATTTTTCTTCAGGATCAAGTTTTTGGTTTTGTTGCAAAATAATGAAATATAAGTGAAAAATACCATAAAAACTATTTCTATGTTGTGCATAAGCATTAAGTCAGGATCAAGTTTTTGGCGTTTCTGTCGGAGAAGAAAACTATGTAAATTTTTATTTTTTGAAAGACTTATTTAAACTTTAAATATTGTATCTTATTTTATATGTTTTATTTTATTTTATTTTATTTTATTTTATGTTAGTGTATGTGTAGTTCAGGTTCTAATGGACTAGTGCCTTACGATTCTGAATTAGAAAGAACTATTAGAAAATCAGAAAAACCAAAAAAAATTAAAAATCTTGAAAAATCCAAAAAAAATTACAAAAATGGCAAACCAAAATAATCAAAATGCTGAAATTCATCAAGAGTTTAGACCTTTAAGAGATTATGTCAACCCTACTGTAGATGAACTTCATTGTAGTATTAAAAAACTACTATAGTGGCTAATTCATTTGAGCTTAAACCTATTATTATCTAAATGGTATCAAATAATCATTTTAGGGGATCACCAGCTGAAGATCCAAATTTACATCTTACCAATTTTCTTGAATTGTCGACTACATTTAAATATGATGGTGTTTCAGATGATGTCATAAAACTTAGGTTATTTCCTTTCTCACTGAGGGATAAAGCTAAGATGTGGTTGAATTTGTCAGCACCTTATCTATCAGAACTTAGGGTGAGTTAGCACAAAAATTCCTTGGTAAATGTTTTCCACCATCGAAAATTATGAAGCTTAGAAATGATATTACATCTTTTAATCAGTTTGAAGGGGAATCTATTTAATGAAGCTTAGAAATGATATTACATCTTTTAATCAATTTGAAGGGGAATCTATTTATGAAGCATGAGAACGATTTAAAGAACACATGCTATACCAGATTGGTTAATAATTCAAGCCTTTTATAATAAAATAATTGGTTTTTTTAGATCTATTATCGATGCCGCTGCTAGTGGTTCATTGATGTCAAAACCATTTCATGACGCTTATGCTTTAATTGAAGAGATGGCTACCAATAATTTTTAATGGCCTTGTGATAGGGTGAATCCAAAGAAAGTAGCCAATATTCATGAAACTGGTGCATTTACTATGTTAGCAAGTTAAGTTGCTGCAATTTAACGGAAATTATACCAATTTGGAATGAATTTCTCTCAATCAATTTCCATGATTGAAGAGAATTCATTAGGCCAAATGGTAGATTATCAAGCATCATTAGAAACTTTGAATTGCTTAAATAATAAGTAAAATAACCCATATTCCAATTATTATAACCCAGATTTGAAGAACCATCCGAACTTTAATTGGAATAATAATTCAGTTGTAATAATCAGCAATGGGGGAACAACCAAGGAAACCTTTTGGGAAACTGGAACAACCAAGGGAATAATAATTATAGATCCACTTATTCTCCGGGTCTCAACAATAATACACAGTTTAAGGATAAGATGTTATTTATAGAAGAAGTAGTGTTACAAATGGGTAATCAGTTACAAAGTCAAGAAGCTATAATTAGAAATATTAAGAATCAACTTAGGCAAATCACAAGTTCATTAAGTAATAGATTTCAAGGAATACTTTCTAGTAATACTGAATCACATTCAAAAGACCAAATTAAAGAGCAAGTTAAATCCGTACAACTTAAAAGCGGAAGATAGTTGGAAGGTAGAGTTCAAAAAAAGATTGGAGTAGAGAGAGAAGAAATTGAAGAATCGAAAGAGGACTCTCCGAAAGATTCTGAAAGACCTATTTCTCTGCCGAAAATTGATTTAGAAAAACCACCACCTTCATTTCCTCAGACACTTTGACAACATAAGTTGGATAAGATATTTTCTAAATTTTTAGAAATATTTATGAAGCTTACAATTAACATTCCATTTGCTGAAGCCTTAGAATAAATACCAAGCTATATAAAGTTTATGAAGGATATTCTCAATAGAAAAAGGAAGTTTAAAGATAATGAGACTGTTGCACTTAGTGAGGAGTGCAGTGCTATAATCGAAAAAGGAAGTTTGAAGATAATGAGACTATTGCACTTAGTGAGGAGTGCAGTGCTATAATTCAGAAGAAAGCTTCTTGACAAGCTTAATAATCCTAGTAGATTTACAATTCCATGTGCAGTAGGAGACATATTTTATGGGAAAGTTTTATGTGATTTAGGTGCAAACATTAACCTTATGTCATTATCAATATTTAAGAGATTGAGATTAGAAGAAATAACCCCTACTACTATAACTCTGTAGTTAGCAAATTGTTTAATAACCTATCCTAAAGGAGTTATAGAAGATGTTCTACTAAAAGTCAATCAATTTATTTTTCTTGTTGATTTCATTGTGCGAGATATAGAGGAAGATAAAGAGATACCTATCATTTTGGGGAGACCTTTCCTAGCNATACTAGTGTCTCCCTGCATGTTTGACTAAAGAGAAGGTTACAAAACCAAGATCAACTGGATAACATGTTGATTCAATACAGGAATCAACAGTCCTCCTAAAATAAACAAAACAACAATTTACCCTTTGGGGCAGCAATGTAAAGCTAAAAAGTAGCTTAAAGAAACCCCCAAAAAACATAGGGGGAGCAACACTAGAGTAGAGGAGGAAAAAGAACATCAAATGAAGCAAAACTGTCTCCATTAATCTTGATTTGCAATTCTGAAATGTGGGACCTCTAGCATATCTCCCTGCAAAAAAAGTTGAAGGGTAGGTGGAGGGGTAACAGCAATTGAGAAATCCTTTGAGTTATAACCTTGTTTTGCAAGCCAATTGTATATATATGTATTTTTCTTTATATACATACATATATATATATATATATATGTACCCTCACAAAGTGTGAACATGTGGGAGACATAAATCATCCCTATGCAATAGAAAAGCTAAAGAAGGAGGTGGGATATTTGCCACAATTACTTGTTCAGAACATCTACCAGAGGTGGCCAAGTGATGTGCAGACCCATTGCCTTTTCTGTTGATGTGCTGAAATTTCACTGTGTAGCTACCAAAAGCCAATTGCATTTTCCTTATCCATCTTCCAATGTGCCAAGGGGGCCCTCCTCATTCTGCAAAATCTTGATGCAAGTGCTGGAGTCAGCTTCAATGATTAATGGTCCAATATTGCATTGGACTGCAATTTTAAGAGCCCAATAAATTGCTATCATTTCAGCTTCTAATGCATCCAATGCCCTAGTTGGTGAGGAGAAATGAAGAACATATTGTCCTAGTGATTTTCTGAAAACTCCCCCAAAACCAACAGATCCTTTTAAAAAGCCGCCATCAGTATTTGCTTTCATCCAACCACAGGAGGAGGAGCCCACTCAATCAATGAGAGCTTGAAACTATACTGGTTAGTAACCTAAGGTACCCAATGCGTGAAGATATTAGGGAAGTTATGATATTTAATGATTTTCTGTAAGTAGGATGTACAATGAGTAGTAACAGCTTTAGCAAGAGGTGGTGAATCCTCAAATTTAACTTGATTCCTATACATCCAGATAAACCAAGCAACAACACATGGGATAACCTGTAATTTAGCCTGTTGCCACTCTTTCTAGCAGCTATAGAAGTTGTTCCAGCTGAGATTGAGTATCAGTTTTTAATTTTGTCAAAAACTCAGTCCAGAATTTTTGAGAGAAACTACATTTAAAGAAGAAGTGATCCAGAGTCTCCTCCTCCTCATGGCACAGAAGACAGCAAGAAGGTCCCCTCAGTTCTTTCATTTTCAGGATATCATCAGTTGGGAGCATAGACTGCCATAGTCTCCAGCTGAAGAAAGACATGGAAGTAGTCAGATATTTCCCCCAAACATCAGTACCCCATTGAACAAAAGATTATTGAAAGAAATTTTGATAGATATAAGCAGCAACTTTCTGGGAAGTGGCTTTTTTAGTAACAATTTTATCTCTTTGTCCAGAATAGATAGGCGTTTGTTGGACAATTTGCTGCTGCTCATTGTTCAGAATATTAAACAGTAGTGTGGAATTCCATTGATTTTCAGTCCAGTAATCCTTAACCATATCTTGCACATTGAGTTGGAGGTTGAGCCTTTAATTTTTCACCATTCCAAGTCCACCTATCTAACCAGAAATTTATTTGTCCTTCCCCCAGCTCCCAGATGAAAGTCTCCTCAGCTTGCTCTCTGTAAGCCCAAAAGTCTAGAATCCCCCAGCTTTTTGTTAACAAGACTTGGGTGTGCAGTTCTACAATATTTTCTCTTCATGAAAACTACCCAAAGACTATCTTGTGCTCTAAATTTAATCCAGAGTTTGCATAAATTAATAAAACTCATGTGCTGAAAATCTTTAAATCCCAGGCCTCCAGCACAGTATGGTTTACATAACCTTTGCCAAGGAAGCCAGTGTACTTGTTTCTTCTGTCCAGCCCATAAGAACTTATTAAAGATTCTCCCTAACAGTTGTTGAGTTCCTTTCTTCATTGTAAATATTTGGAGAGCATATGAAGGAAGAGCAGTAAGGATACTTTTAAGTATAATGATCCTCCCTCCATTGGATAAAAATGAATTGGTCCAGCATTGAAGTTGATTCTTAATCTTATCAATGACTTCATTGAACTGTATCTGCTTGTTTCTGCCCTTAAGTAAAAGAACACCCAAATATTTGATAGGCAAAGAGGACAAGCTAAAACCAGTATAGGTAGACATCCAATGTTTTATCTGTTGAGACATGTTAGTGCTAGGAAAAAGTTGGCATTTTGGTATATTTAGTTCCATACCTGAGGTGAGCTGGAAATGCATAAGGGCCTTATACAACATTTTAGTAGCATTCTTAGTGGCCTTGGAAAATATAATCACATCATCTGCATAAGCCAGATGGCTGATACACACATTTGATCTATGCTGAAAAGCCAAATGGGGAGATCTTGAGAAGATTTGATTCAGTAGCTTAGAGAAATAATCCATGGCCAAAATGAAAATTGTAGTGGACAAAGGGTCCCCTTGTTTGATCCCACTTGATGCAAAAAAGAAGCCATGACAGGAGCCATTGATAAACACAGAGTGGTTATTGCAAAGAAGCCATCTTTTAATCAGCAAGATGAAACCCTCAGCAAATCCCCTAGCAGCCAGAGTTTCTAAGATGAAATTCCAGTTGATAGTGTCATAAGCCTTCTTGATATCTAATTTATAGATAAGATTACCTCCCCTACATTTCCTGTCCAAATCTAGCTTCATCTCTTGAGCAAGCAATATGTTATCAGTTATAGATCTTCCTTTAACAAAGACATTCTGGTCTAGCTACATCTCTTGAGCAAGCAATGTGTTATCAATTATGGATCTTCCTTTAACAAAGATCTTCCAAATCTAGCTACATCTCTTGAGCAAGCAATATGTTATCAGTTATCAGTTATGCAATATGTTATTAAGTGTTGAAGATGTGGCTGAATTCTCAAGACCAATACTTTGCTTATTACCTTGGTAATAACATTAGTTAAACTAATGGGCCTGAAATCTCCCCTATTATTTCTGATCTGGTTCTTAGGAATCAAAGAAATAGTTGAGGAGGTAAAGTATCTAGGTGGATTGATTCCTCTGAAAAATTCTTGTACAGCAGAAATGAAGTCTTCTTTAACCACAAGCCAACAATTTTTATAAAACTTTGCAGTGAAGCCATCTGGACCAGCAGTTTTGTCATCATCAATAGAATCAAGAGCAGCTCTAATTTCTACTTTAGAGGGGATTTGATCCAGGGTCAGCCTACTGACATAATCAGTACAATCAGCAAATAAATTAGCATCAATATTGGTTCTAGTTGAAGGGTGTGAATTAAGAAGTTGTTGAAAAAAACTTGACAACATCTAGAGCAATGTCATCAGCCTCAATTAATCTCTTCCCTTCAGAGTTCTTAATCTCCAGAATCATATTGCATTTTCTCCTGTAATTAATGCATGCATGAAACAAACTAGAGTTTCTGTCCCCCTCAATGAACTTGGTAATAGCAGCTTTCTGTTTCAAAAAGGCTTCATTATATGTGATGTGTGCAAGAAGTTCTTCATTAGCTTTATGTAGATCTCTCTCAGATTTTAAGCCCTTTTGGAAATCTTCTTCAATACTGATCACCTGATTCTGAGCTGCTTTTAAGTTCTCATTAACATGACCAAAAGTGTTCAATTCCAATTCTTTAAGTGGATGGCCACCTTCTTTTGTAATTTCCACAAAGTTATCCATGGCCCATAATCTTCATTGATGATCTAAGCATTTGTAACTTCCTTGATGAAATTAGGATGAAGAGTCCTCATGTTCTGAAATCTGAAGGGAGAACCACCAGACTTCACAGCATTTTGAATAGAGCAAAGAATGGGTCTATAGTCTGACCCAGACATGGCAAGGTGAGTGATGATTGTATAAGGGAAGGTTTGAAGCCACTTAGAGTTTCCCAACATTCTATCAAGTCTTTCCCATAAGACACCCCTTCTCCGAGTATATCTAGGACCATGAAAACTCAAATCAAATAATTGAGCATCTATAAAGAATTCATTGAACTTCAACGTATAAGTTTGAGATGGAGGCCTCCTCCTTTTTTTTCATCAGGTGAGGTAATACAATTGAAATCATCCCCAACAATCCAAAATGAGTTTATGGACTGGCTGAGTTTGAAAAGCTCCATCCACAACAACTCTTGATTCCTTGGAAGACAACTGACATAAACAAAAGTGGCATAACCCACCTGAGCTCCAACTGTAAATTGAATATGTAAATATTGGGGACTATTCAGAATAACATTCCACTGTAATTCAGTTCTTGCAAACAACCAAATCTTATTATTATGGTTAGCAAAGTGTGAAAATTTGGGAAATTTTCTGATAATATTAGACGAGTTCTTAGAAACCATGGCTTCCAAAAGAGCAAAGCACCATATTTTATGTGTTTTCACAAGATGTACCAGCCTTGTGAGAGAGTTGGGGTGTGCAACACCCCTAATATTCCAACATAAAAACTTGATCATTGTGAAAGGGTTCTCCCTTTCCTTTTGGTTCTCTGATTAGAATCTGTCAGCTGATTAGTTCCTTCTAAAGAGGGAGCTTCCTGCATCAACTTCTGTTCCATCTTCCCCTTCTTTTTCCTGTTATTCCTTTGAATTTGCCATTCTTCAGTAAGCACCTCAGCTATTAATTTCACAGTGGAATTTTTAACTTTGTGGGGACTGATATCAAGTTGACTTCTTGCAATGTTTCCTTGCCTGCCCTCCACCACCTGCTCCTGAACATTCATAGCAAAAGTATTTTTTCAGTGACCTCTTCCAGAATACTTGGTAGCTTAGGACAGACTTCCACATTAGTTTCTCTACTGACTTGGAATGCTTCCTGTTCATTAGCTCTTCTATTATCCTTTCCCAAAGATACAACAGACCCTCCTTGAGTAGGCATACCTTGAGGAGTTGTTTTTCTAGATGGTGGATGTAGCCTATATCCCGCAGTGAGGGCAGAATAATGGTTTTTGCTCCATAATAATGCTTTGCCAAAACCCTTCCTCAGGGGTTCCAATCCAAACTCTCTTTATTTCTGGCAATGTGATATCTCTTTCTACCGACACTCTTGCACCAGCTGGTCCAGCCAAATTGTAGGTTGGGGCATCAACTTTTAAGGTGCAGCTAAGTACCCTTCCAATGTTAAACAAAACATTTTTGTGGTAATATTGAATAGGGAGGTTATGAAATTTAAATCAAATTGGTACAATTGGGGGTTTTTTCCATGGATCAAATCCAGGTGTCCATTTTAATAATTTCATTGGGGTTCCAGCAATTAAGAGAATTTGTTTGGCCAAAACTTTAGCATAATCTTCCTCATTAGACATTTTGATTAATAGATGTCTTCCATTCATTAAACCTAGCTACCAAGCACCAGTGAGTTGAAGTCCCTCAAAGAATTTCTTAACATACTCCATTTTTGGATGGCCAAACTGAAACTTGCCTATCAAGGTGAACTTTATTGATTCATTCAGAGTTTGCATCTCCCCAGGAGTAAATAGAACTGCAGGTTCACCTTCTTTGATTCCAATAGGGGAAATATAAGGGCAGGAAGTCTTGCCAACTGCAACATCATGCAAAACTTGAGGAAAAACCAGATGATCAAAATTTTTAGGCAAATCTTGCCCTTTTCCAACCACTCCAGCATAAGTGGCTTGGGTCCACTGAGCATTTACTTCCACATTAATAGGGCAAAACTCCATTAATGCAGCTTCAACACTCACAAAGAAGAGAAGGTTCCTAGTGCCAGAGAGACAGCACACAACTCCACTCAATGGAACAGTAAAGAGTTCCACCCAGCAGCAGTCAGACAGTGCAGTTACCAGGGGTCCAACCAGTGGAAACCACTAGAAAGACACCAGTAAAACTAATCAAACTTAAAACCAAGAACCAGTATGCCTTCCACTGTTAGGCACCAGAGGAAGTGGGAAAGGAATCCCACAGCCAAGAGAGCAGCCGGAGAAAGGCTCAAAGAAACAGTAACTCCTATGACAAACACAAGACCACCTCCACCACCACCTGAGATTAGAACCAGTAGGAAGGTAGCCACCACTAACCACCACTTCAGAGTTCCTCTTCAGCCAGCAGCCACCAATCTTCATCCTT
Source organism: Phalaenopsis hybrid cultivar (assembly GCA_002079205.1). Lineage (NCBI taxonomy): Eukaryota > Viridiplantae > Streptophyta > Magnoliopsida > Asparagales > Orchidaceae > Phalaenopsis > Phalaenopsis hybrid cultivar. Next base: position 67,560 of record JXCR01125377.1, read on the forward strand.
TCTGAAACCCAAGCAGAGCACCAAAATCTTCAGCCGCCAACATCCTGATATATGTGCATATATATATGTTTATGTATATATGTATATATGTATATGTATATGTATATGTAGATATGTATATATGTATATATGTATATATGTATATATATATATATATGTATATATGTATATATGTATATATATATATATGTATATGTATATATATATGTATTTATATATGTATATATGTATATATATGTATTTATATGTATATATGTATATATATATATACATCTATACATATATACATATATACATGTATACATATATACATATACATATACATATATAGGGCTGTCAATTTGGCTCGTTGTTCGTGAACAGCTCGTGTTCGGCTCGTTAAGCAGCTCGTGTTCNAATATTAAAATTCAAAATTCAAAATGATCCGGAAGAGTAAAAATATATATAATTTTTGGACTCTTTGGATTCAGTTTTAATATTTTTTTAATATTTTATTTTTTTATATGAGTGTCGATTTAAAAAAAAATAAACATAAAAAATTGTTATTTTTAAAATTTTCCCAATTAATGTACCAATCCACCATGGTGATAGGAAACAACGTATTATGAATTTTAAATTCAATAATTAATTTAAACTAATTTTAAAAATTTAAAATACTTTTTTAATCAATATAAATTTAGCTGTGTAAAATCAACATTATAACTGCATTTAAACCGCATAATCTCAACATTTAAAAAACTACGGTTCCTGATTTGTGTGTGTGTGTGTGTAAAAGAAAGGTTGCTATACAGACAGATTAGGCACGTATCAACTTCTGCATGCTTTTCTTTCTTTTTTATTCGAAATGTTTTGTGGATATAGACAAGGAAACTTACCATTAATAATTGATACGGCACTAAGCTTTTAGTGTCCATTATCATTATCTTTTAAGGAATAAAATTATAAATTTACATAATTTACTTCATAATTAATTGGTTTTGGTTATCTTTGCAACCTAAAAAGCTCCATCTTAAGATCTGTTGTCATGTCTATGATGTGATTTTCTTAGACTTTAGGAAAATAATCGGTTGATTATTTTTTGGAATTAAAAATAGAGAGTCATTGTTTAAGATTGTGCTAGATATTCTTTTCTGATATATTAAAAAAGTGTAAAAGCTTTTTTTTTAATTATTCCCTTTAGCATTTCAAACAATTTTGACGCCTTCTTAATCGGCTCGTTTGATTGGATGAAGTTTTTATTTTATTTTTGTGGGGTAACAAAAATTCAAATTTACACATGTTGAATTTATAAAAATGATCATTTTCTTGTTTTGAGTAATATAACTAATAAACCTAAAGTACCGGTTATGTATGACAGAATATTTAAATAATATTCCATCTTTCTATAAATTTTTTTATAAGATTTTCATTTGCAACACCTTAAGTTAAACTTTTACATATACGCTACTATTTTTTTACATCAAAAACCTTATATCACTTTTGAATTGATAAAATAGTAATAGTACTTGAAATGTGCTCTCAAAGATTTAGGTGGTATAAATATAAAAAAATAAAATTTAGGTGCTATATGTGTAAATACCCTTTATTCTTCGTGGTTGACATCTTCAATGTTATTATTTTTTTTTTCCGTGCTTAGATTTGGATACTCTTTACTTTAGTTTAGAACATTTAAAAGTGATATTGTGGAGTTAAGGTGATCGTGTAATTAGAATTCCTCATCAATTCAGGAGGGCAAGAGTAAAAGAGAGATGGTAACTCTCCGAGCTAGGTTAACTTAAGTTGATAGGCAAGTGCAAAAGAATAAAAAGGACAAAAAAAAAAAAAAAAGATAAAAAAAAANTATACATATATACATATATACATATATATATACATATATACATATATATATATATATATATAAATCCACCGCATCTTTTTACGAAGTTGTTTTCTCCACCATAGGTTTACAGCCACATTTTTTTAAGGTACATATCCCTTGGCAGGCAAGAAAAGTGAGAAAACAATCCCTTGGCATTTTGCATGTAATTCTGTCCTTGTACATATCATCACATACATCAAATTTCTAACAGCTGAAGTTTACATAGTTTTTATCATTTATGTTTTCTTTGTTTCAACTTGGGTGATTGTTCCTTAGATATTTTAAAGTTATTAGCTAAGAGAATGCAAACTGATTTAGCCTCACTCATGTTGAATCTATGTAGGATCTTTTCATTATATTTTGCCTGAGATAACTTTAATATATATGCACTCTTATCCGTACTGACTTCCGTACCGAAGATTTTCTTGGTTTCATAATCCCTTGATAATTGTTTCTTTAATTCAACGATCTTTTCCATTTCTGATTCTAAAATAGCATATCTTTCACATACAATAGATGAATAATATAACAATTATCAATATATCTAATGAACCAACATTGATCTGATTGACACTTGGTGTACATACTGACATAAATCTATCAAATCTTTCTGATTATTGATGTCTTCCATCTCAACATATTTGTAGAAGCCTAGAAGTAACTGGCGAACAATCTTAAGTTGTATTTTTTTCTTTGTATATCTCCATTTCATTGAAAGTGAAATCCGTGTTTTTATAAATTTCTGATTTTGATAGTTCTAAAATTTGTAATCAAATTTATTTGAGTCATATCCACTGAAAATCCCCTTGACAGACTTTGAATCTAGCTTGCTCTTGGATTATACATCAACATGAACATATGATGAACAACCAAATACTTTCATGTGAGATAATATCTCTTTGTCATTCCAAGTTCCTTAGGTCAGCCTTCATTCAAAGGTATTGATGGACCATGATTGATTAGATAAACTATAATATTCAATGTTTATGCCCAAAACTGTTTTGGCAAGCCTGCATGCAACCTTATAGTTCTGACATGCTCTGTGATAATTCTATTCTTGGGTTCAACAACATGAATTTATTATGGTTTCCATGGAATAATAAATTGATTTCTAATTCCTTCCAAAGCACGACTCTTAAATCTTTGATCATGATAATCACCATTATGTTATGATCTGAGATATCAAACTACAAACATGTCTCATTCTCAATCAAAACTTTCCATTTCTTGAATTCATCAAGCACATCAGATTTATGTTTTGAGAAATACACTCATACCTTCCTAGTGTGATCATTAATGAAAATTATCAAATATAGAAACCCTTTAATAGACTTAGCTGGTATAGAACCTCATACATCAGTATATACTAACACCAACTTTTAGACATTAAATTTGTGCACTTGACAGATTGTCATAAGCACAATCATCACAAAAATATTTATAGACTTTAAAACATGAATCTTTTTTTAAGAAATGAGGGATTTCATATATTTCTCACTCATATGATTAAAGTTTCCGGTGTCAAAGATCAACATCAACATTTATTCCAATTACTCCAATGGATTTATACACCTCATTGATCAGATAAATGACACCTTCAATGTTATCTTGAGTCATTATTATTGCACATTTAATAACTTTCTACGAATCACATGTGAAAGTAGTTGCATATCCTGACTTTGCAAGCCGACTCACAGAAATTAACATTCTCTTCAAATATGAACTTGTCTAATTTCATTCAATTTTTTAATCTAGTTCACTTTCAATAATACTGTAGACCTTATTTTTTTCCAAATACATTTTCCCTAGATCACATTGAGTATAATTTTTTAGCACATCTTGTTAGGGCAGGTATGAAAAGAGTTAGAATTCGTGCTTCATTACTATCTTGGGATAAAATAAGGAGCTAGCTTGGATTTCATCTATGTCGACATTTGTAAAAAGTTTTTTATTAGGAACTCCATAACTAATCTTCTTTGGAGTTTTGCAGTCTTTCTTAAAGTGACATTTATTTTTGCAGTTCCAACATTCAACTTTGTTTTTTTCTCTTATTTATCCGGGCTTTCCTCTTTTGAACTTGGATCTTTCTACACTTTTGTGTCTATCTATTTTTCTTTCTATAGGTACAACATTCAAAGAAGAATTTATAGTCCTTCTTGCAAACTTCTTTATTCAACACTAATCCCACGATATCATCGAAGTTCAAAAACTTCATGTTTCCTAAAGTGTTATTCACCACAGTAACAAATCTATCATAACTAGCTGACAATGAAGATAAGAGTGACAGGGCTCTAATCTTGTTATTAAATTTAATGTCAATATAACACAATTAGTCGTTACAATGTTGAAGTTATTTAAGTGTTCAACCATAGTCTTACCATTCGTTATCTTCGTATTGAATAACCTCTTCATTGGAAATTTCTTTTTTAAGAGTCGAAGATGTCTCATATATTCTTGTTAGTGCAGTAATAAGATTAAAAATTGTCTTCTCATTCACAATGTTGAAAGCAAAAGATGAGAAAAATGAAAATCAAAACAAACCTATGACTGTTCAATCAAGAATGTCCTATTCTTTTAGAAATTGATTTAGGCTTATTTGAGGTTCCATCCATTGTTTTTCGTTGTAATAACTTCAGTTTACATTTTCAAGGAAGCAACATTCAAACTATTGAACGTTTAATCTTGTCTGCTTTCTGTCGGCCATTGCTTCCACTCGAAACATAGAACTTTAGAACCTCCCTCTGATCACTTTATTTGTGAGAGATGAGAATTAAATTCCGGAATGAGATTTGAGAGATCTAAAGCAAAATTTTAAACCAAGGCATACAAAATTAAAAAAAAAACACAAGATTTAACATGAAAAACCTAAAGTAGGAAAAAAAAAACTACAGAATTACACGCACCAAGAAACTTAATATGAAAAAAATTTGAACCGTACAAATTACACCATACTCTTGTCTCTCTACACTCTTTGACACATGGATGTTCACGATCAACTCATCGCACAAGAGAATTCAAAATCTCATACCCATCCATTAACAAAACTGAAACATCAAGTTAAAACGACCCAAAGTCGGTTATTGGCGCCGGGGCGCCGGGGCGCCGGGATAGCGGTGTTGCGGCGCTCCAAATGGGCACTACGACACTGCATCCGAGCGCGAGAGTTCCGTACTCTTGGGTTTTGAACTTGAGCCAGGCGTTGCGGTGCTGTCTTCTAGGCGTTGTTGGCTCGGTGTTGTGTACAGAAAAAAAAATTCGGGGCAGCACCACAAACCCAATATAGGGGAGACACCCCCGTTCCTCACCCGCCAACTCACTGTCAAACTTGATTGGCAAAATTTAGGGCTTTGAGTGAACATGTGATGTACACATTTAGGCTCCACATAATAACACCTCACCTCTTGGTCAAATCCAATAACCCACTATACTCCTAACTTGATATAGCACTGTGCATCCGCCATGCAGCAGTACTCAGTGACTTTCTTCTCCTCCAGTTCTATCAATTCATCACATTTGGTATTATTAGATTTAAGGACTCCATAATTTTTAATCAAGATATCCAATGAGCTCAAGAGGCACAACATGAAGCGGAGCAACCACTGTAACAGTCAGAACATCTCTAATAGGCAGCAACAAATCGTGATTTGATTTCCCCTTGTGGATATCATTTGCTCCCTTTTGCTTTTCTATTCCTCTATTTTGGTGTATTTATCCTTACAAAATGATCTTAGATGTTTGTTTGTTACATGGAAACTATATGATATATTGCATGCTTTATAAGTGGTTTAATGCCATTTAAAGCAGTCAAAGCTGACATAACACCTATCTCACTAATCGATACTTGAGAGACTTTTTATTATGAGGTTGTGATCCAAAAAAGAAAATCTGTCAACTATTAAGTTTTCTTTAAAATATAAAAAATAAATTTATCTTTCTTTATAATTTTCTGTTGATGTAATAGTAGATGCATGATTTTTTATTTTAATAAAATTAGCTGTTTAAAAAGTGTTTGGAGACCCCATTTTCTCATACACGTGCATTTCATTTTATTGCATGAACATCTTTTTCAAAATTTTTTAAAAAAAATTGTTTCACTGCTTTATTATGTGTTTGACATGAAGCCTCTAAAATTAGTATCTCTAGATTAATTTGAGGACTAAAAAACTAGTAATGATGTCAAATTTGAAAGTCTGCAGAGCACTTGTTAACTTGAAAGCTAGTCACTTGATTTTAAAACAAATGATAGAGACATGAATATTCAGTCATAAGTTTTAAGACTTGCGACATGAAAGACACTTGCTAGGATTCTGACTTGCATGTTTACTTTAGGGATGAATATTTTAGAAGATTATTTTGTAATAAAAAAACAACAACAAGCTTTTATCGCACTAGGTGGGGTCGGCTAGATGAATTCTTTTCCTCCTTTGTGTTCAATTGAGTATCATATTTTCGTTTAATTCTAATAAATTAAGATCCATTTTTTATACAATATGCTCAACTCTTTTTAGGTCTACCTCTTTTTTCTTAACAACAGTCGAATCTAAAACATCTACTCTCCTAATCGGAACATCAACATTTAATGTGACAAAATCATCTAAGACGACTCTCACTAATCTTGTCTTCCATTAGAGTTGTACCAATCCTTTCACAGATACATTCATTTCGTATATTTTTTCTAAGTGTCAAGACACTCATCCATCTAAACACTCTCATCTTAGCAATACCTAACTTAGTTTTATACTTCTCTTTTAAAGCCCAACATTCTACACCATAAAGCATTGGAGGTTCCTATTCTTTATTAAACTACAGAATTATGAGGATCAGATTTAATGTGGGCAAACTGTCTTTAGAAGATGGATGTTTTCCACTATGGTTTTGAAAGTGCTTGTGCTTTCAAATTCTAAGGCAGGACTACCAAATTATTTTTCAAGCTATTAGATGAAAGAACTCCAGCCTTCAGCTCATAATTCAAACTCTGAACTTAATCCTATTTCTAACCACGGAAACAATGCAATGCTCCAATTTCTTTTTATTAACTCACCTATTGACGAACCTTGCCTCCATCTATATTTTGATAATCTTGGCTCCTATATACCTGAGAAACTTATGTTGATCACTCTAGCCACCCTTACAGCCCCAGTCTAATTATACTTTCCTTCCTAAGAACAATATTGTACATCTGGCTATTTAAATTCACATTCTTGTTGTAATCTGAGATCATTTGACTGAGTTATCTAACATTTACCTTAGTGACCATATTGAGAGGTTTCACTTCTTAATGGTTTGTTCGCCTGTCTCCTGAGATTCACATGGCTTCGTGTTCTGCTGAGATACTTACATGCCCATTCTTGTGAAAAATATACAACATAAACTTATATCTTACCTTTATGCGCCTATTGCTAAATTTGATGCAGCCCACTAAGCACCCTGAACCACAGGGTGATATAGCTAGTTTGCTTTTAAGTTGCTTTCTCATTAACACTTCATGTTCACAGACTTAATTCACATGCGCTACAACAATATAGCATGCATATATAAATGTGTTAGTCAAATATAAAATAATGATAGTGATGAGATGTTTTATTTTAGATTTCGCTTTCCAACTTAAAAAGAGCATGTGTTGCATGGGTACCTTAAACTAATTTTTTTCAGAATTTTCCTCGTAACATATTTCATTTACTTATTTTTATTGCACATGATATTTTACCATTGTCTTTGCCGGTTCCCAAGCCTCGGATGTGAAATGTGGAGGGTTGCATTTAGTAGTCAAAAACCAGCGTGAAGTATGTTGAACATGACAATATTCTCTTAAATCCTTGTGTAAATGCTAGGGCTGCTTCTGAAAACGACGTGTTGTATGACCTTAATAGAAAGAAAAGTGTGCAAGGGACGCTATACTGTCGCTCGGGTGTAGTGTCAAATAAGCAAGAGTTCCTACATTACAGATGAATGCGGGTAAAGAAGTAAGTTCATGAAATTAATTTTAGGATAGTATCTTAGAATATAAGTACTCACTGGTAAATTAATGAAATTAGTTGATATTAGGGTTCATAAGATGATTAATATCTTATCTATTCAAGAAACTAAATGGGTTCGAAAAAAATCTAATGAGATTGATAGCTTAAGTTTTAAACTTTTGTATTTAGGTATAAGTCGCACTAGAAATGATGTAGGTGTAATTATTGATAAGAGTTTGAAAGATAATGTTATAAAAATTAATAGAATTTGAGATAGAATTATAGCCCTTAAGATTGTTGTTGATACGAATATTTTTAATGTTACAAGTGCTTATGCTCTTCAAGTATGTTTAAATATAGGTTCAAATGAAAATTTGGAATGATCTTGAAGAAATAATGCAAATGATATCTCTTGAAGAAACAATTTTTATTGGAAGAGATTTAAATGAACATGTTGGTAGAGTGGTAGAAGATTTTAGAAATATTCATGATGGCTACGGTTTTGGAGTGATTAATGAAGAAGGTAGAACCGTATTAGATTTATTTCTAATACTTTCTTAAGAATATAGATGAGCATATTATTACTTATATGAATGAATCCAATAAAACACAAATTGATTATTTTCTTATGAAAAGAAGAGATTAACGAGAATGTAAAGATTGCATAGTCATTCCAAGTGAAAATTTAAGCACTCAACATCGAGTTTTAGTTTTGGATTTTAAGATGAAAATTTGTAAGATAATGAATAGTAAGAATTATTGTCATAGAATTAAATATGAGAATCTAAAAGACAAATTATTTTTATGAGTAAACTGCAAAATTTAAAGATTTGGGATGTTCATGAAAAATAAATTATATGTGGGAGAAAGTAACAGACACTATTAAACAAGTGACAAAAGTTGTATTTGGAGTATCAAAAGAAAAAGTCATTATAAATAAAAAAAAGTTAGTAGCGAAATAATAATGTTCAAGAAAAATAAAATATATGTTGTGTTATAAAAATTTGTTTAAATATAAAAACTTAAAGAATTGGGGAAAATATAAGATTACTTGTAGGGAGTCTAATAGAATAATTTGTGATGCTAAAAAATTTACTTTTAGTGATCTTTATTATAGATTATATACTGAAGATGATAAAAAATATGTATAAACTAGCCAAACAAAGGTAAAAGAAAAGTAAAGATTCAACTCAAGTTAAATGTGTTAAAGTTGAAGATCAAAAATTGTTTTTTTTAAATGAAGATATTCAACATAGGTGTGTGAGCTATATTGATAAGTTTTTCAATGAAGTTTTTGAAAATACGATCAACCTTATTGATTTTAATATCGTTAATAATAATAAATTTTTTTATTTTTACAGTCACATTAGTANTTTTTTTTATTTTTACAGTCACATTAGTAAAAAAAAAATTGAGGAGACTTTAAAGAAAATCATGGGTAGAAAATTAGTAGAACTTGATGATATCCCAATTGATGTATGAAAATATTTAGGAGATTTGGGAGTTTCTCGGCTTACTAAACTCTTTAATATTATTTTAGAAACTAAAATGATTTCTGAGTGAAGGAAGAGTATTTTGGTCCCCATTTTTAAGGATAAGGGGATGCACAATATTGTGCAAATTATAGAGGAATTAAGTTGATGTGTCATACTTTAAGATTATAAGAGAGTAATTGAACATAGGTTAAGATGTGATGCAAAGATTTCTTATAATAAGTTTGGATTTATGTCGGGTAGATCTACTTCACAAGCTATACATTTATTGAGATGTTTGGTGGAGAAGTACAATGACAACAAGGAGGATCAACATATGATTTTTATTGATTTTGAAAAAACTTAGGATAAGGTTCCAAGAGATGCATTTGGAGAGTTCTGAGAAGAAAGGTGTTCATGTGACTTATATTCAAGTCATTAAAGATATATATACTGGAGCTGTTACTTGTGTTTGAATAGGAGGATTGATCAAGTATTTTTCTATTTTAGTTGGATTATATCAGGAATTGACATGCCTATATCTTTTTGCTTTAGTTCTGCATGCTCTTATTGGACATTTACAAGAGGATGCACTTTGGTGTATGCTTTTCGCCGATGATATTCTTCTTGTGGATAAGACTAGAGAAAATGTTCACGAAAAACTTGAATTATGGTGTCTAGTGTGGATTCTAAAGTCTTTTGTTTGATTGAACTAAAAATGAATACATGAAATGTAATTTTAGTAGTAGTATCTCTAGTGGCAGAGTTGTAAGTGTTGGTGATCAAATCATTAAAAGGTGTGAACGTTATAGATATATTTGGTCTATTGTTCAAAGTGATGGTGATATAGATGGAGATGTTATTAGTAGAATTCAAGTTGGTTGGTTGAAGTGAAGGAATGCATTGAGCCTGTTGTGTGATAAGAAAAGTACTGATTAGATTGAATGGAAAATTTTAGATGATGGTGGTGGGACCTGCAATGCTAAATGTCGCAGAATGTTGGCCTTTAAAAGAAAAGCTCAAGACAAAGTTAAGTGTTGCTGAGATGAAAATGCTTAGGTGGATGAGTGGCTTAACACTTTGAGACAAAATGCAAAATGAACATATCCGTGATAGGGCTGGTGTAGCTCCAATGGCGGATAAGACTAGAGAAAGATATCTTAGATGGTTTGGTCGCATTTAGATCTTGTTAGGAGAGTAAATATTTTAGATTTGACTGATGTTAAGAAAGGTGGAGGCAAACCTAAAAAGACTTGAGCATATTGTATAAAAAATGATCTCAATCTATTTGAAATAAATGAAAATATGGCACTCAATAGGACTCACCGGAGAAAAAACATTCATGTTGTTGACCTCACTTCGTGGGATAAAGGCTTGTTGTTATTGTTATTGTTTAATATATTTTTCAATGTCAAGGATTTACTAAGCATTACAATTTACATTAACCCTCTTGGAGGCATGAATGGCCTAAGTTATTTTTTCTAAGACATTCAAGAGAAAATAATGCGTGCATGAGTTTGGATTAGAGAGACAATTTATCGTATTGTAGTTATTCCTTGAGGAGACATAGGAAAGGAACATAGAGGGGCGGGAGAAAGACTTGCAATGTGCGAAGTTTTGCATCCATTTTCTAGGCAAGAAGAATATCCACTTTAAGTCAAACTTCTTAGTATTATTCAGCTTTCTTGAGTGTTGAGAAATGAGAATAGAAGAGGAGAAGAAATTACTGTAGGGAGAAATCACATCTAAGATGAAAGTATGATGTAAATAAGTACATTAGATAGCAAGAAAAATGAAGGCATTTGGGTCTTCTGTGAGAGTTGCTGGTGCACTTCAATGTAACTTGGAAGATCAATTATTAAATTAATAATTTTGGGTAACGAAGAATGCTTGAGGTGAGGTGAAAGGTGAATCCTCGGACAAGGCTTTGAAGAATATAATGCTAATAGCTTGTAGATAACCATACAGATGAATCGAGAATTAATAGCCCATGAATTATCATCATTATGGAAATTTATTGGAAGAAAACATAACTTTGACATATGTTTGACATTCACTTTGCTAGCTTAAAGGACACTAAATAAGTCAATATTTGATCATATATCTTCTCAAGTTCAATAAAAAAATGTAAGATCATTTATTTGTTATGTATACTTCTCAATCTAGTTAACTTGTGGCACATCACGTCAGGGTGACGTCATAAGCCACCCTTGCGATAATACATTACTAAAAGATTGTTTTCCAACTTTCATACAATAGTAACACTAAAAACAGCTAGAAGTGTAGACTGAAAACTGCATTAAATAAAAATTTTAAAAAAAATAAAAAACCATAAAATTGCTTGAACTCGTCAAAAACTTTTTTTTTTTTTTTTTTTCTTCGATGAATGTAGACTGAAAAGGCTTCCAGATAAGGATGAGGTGCATAATGAACTACGTAAGTCCTAAGCTTCAGACAAATTTGACCGGTTGGATGACGACTATTTAGTTTTAATATTTGCACAAATCACTTGGACTTTTTTGTGTTATTCTTAATTTTTATTGATATTGCATTGTTACATTGTTATTCAATAAATTTGATACTTGTAATTAATTTAGATGTTCTTGATGTACGATTAATGAGTATAAAATGCATTTTTTTAGCACTACATATATTTAATATTTGAAGTAATATCTAGTTCTAATATTTGAAGCAAGCAGTAATCTCGCTTTTTTTTCTTTTTAATGAAATCTCTTCAGGTAATCTATAAATCAGCATTGGCCATGGCTAGTTTAGACCCTCATGAGTGTGTTGCCGTTGGGGATTCCCTTCATCATGACATTAAAGGAGCCAACAATGCTAGAATTGAGTCAGTGCTCATCACAGGGGGAATCCATGCCGCTGAACTTGGGCTTGATGGCTTGACTGATTCTCCTGATACTGAAGCTGTGCGAGCCCTAGCATCTAAATACAATGCGCATCCTTCTTATGTTTTGCCTTCCTTCTCGTGGTAGGGGTTTTGTATTTAATTTAAATTTATTTTTCTTTTTTTTTCATTTGATTTTTAGTATAGTAAGCCATGCAAATAGGAACATTTGTAATATATTTGAAGTCAGCTGGATTTTGAATATTATTGTATACATTAAAACTGTTGACACAAATCTCAAGACAATTGAGCGGCCCAAGATATTGGTCAGATGATCGAGGCATTAGATCAAAAGAGAACGATCCGAACTGTTCTCCCGATTGGAGTCAATTTACATACTATAACAAGGGATTCAATTGGCGGACCATGCCTACAGTCCCGATCGCCTAAACGCTCCTTACAAGTGCCCTTGATCGTAGCTAGTAAACTGACTGATTTTTTTACTTTGGCAGATGCGATTGTCATCCAACTATTCGCCTCAGTCGACCCAACTAAAATGCGTCAACTAGTTGATTACTGTCGTATTCAAATTCAAATTATAATACATTTTTGGTATAAGATTGACAATTATTCGCATTAAGTGTGGTTTTTATAAATGTTCTCTCATTCTGTAGTTGTATAAATACACATCTATAAATAGGAGGTAAGAAGAATAACAAAGTGCTTCTTTCTCGGTTTCTCAATTGAGATTTGCCTAATTACTCTCTTAATTTCTCTCTATCTCCCGGCTCTAACTCTCAAGTCGTGTTCATAAAGATAAATTAGGATCAATTTCTTGAAAGGTTGTACAGTGAGCGTGGACATGCCATTAGAGCCAACTATGAAGGAGAATATCTACAGAGAGAAATAGTGCCCATGAAGTTTAATAGAGAGATGGTGTGCCGAGACATAGAGGAAGAGATCTAGACATTGCAAATGCAAATAATGGACAAGACTCATTGGGCGATCATGAACCTGCAAACACCCGATCGCTACCCGTGGAGGGAGAGTCTCGACAAACTTACCCCTAGAAGGCTACCCTCGACAATCCGCCAACGCCTGACATTTGGCTTAGTGACCAGCCAACCGAAGGACCAATGGATAGCCACCTGGTAGACAGCGTGACACCTACGCCGGTAGTCCCGCATCGGGTGGACCGAGTGGAAATTTTTGCTCGGTCGGTTATAGGCAGCACCCTCTCTCGAAGGATCCTGGAAATAATACCCCTGATAAAGCATATAATTCCTCACTTCAACTCCTACAAAGGAAAGAGTGACCCGACAGATCATATCGCCTCTTTTCAGTTGTCGATCAGAGTTCTACAATTTGATGATGTCATGAAGTGCCGGCCGTTCCTAACCATGTTGAAAAGAAGCTGCGCTTCGATGGTTTAATAGCCTGCCAGCTGGAGTTATCTCACCGTTTTTCGAATCCCAGAAGCTCTTCCTAGCACACTTTGCTAGCATGCAGAAATTGAGGAAGAATGCATAGACCCTGCTTTGGATCAAGCGAGGGGAGAATGAAGGACTGCAGGTTTACATCACATATTTCCAAAAGGAAATGCCGGAAATAAAGAACTTGAACCCTTTCCTTGCCTGACCAACCTAAAATAGAGGATCCAGAAGAAATGATTTAGGCACAACTTGAACCTACTCAATCCAAGGACCTTCGCAGAAGTTTTGGAACTAGCGAATGATGACGTCGTCGACAAAGAAGGGCTTATGGAGTCTTTGGAAATTAAACCGAGAGTATTCGAAGAAGCAGAAGGACTGGCATGGCAACATAAAAGAGTGATTGAGCACTTGAACGGTGGCCCAAGACCTCGGGACAATCAGAGGAGCAACCGTGGCAACCATGTTAGTAGCGATGCCCCTCCGATCAGTGACTGCCCTGATACTTTGAGAAATCACACATATACTGAGAGATGCAAGTTTCGACACGGCTGAATGTCTCAATGACCGAACTTGTCCAAGCCAATAAAAACAATGACTACTTCAAGGAAGCCCCTCCATTAAAGATTGCACTAGCACTGCACAATCCAAAAAGATATTGCGCTTACTATTGGGATTATGGGCACGGCATAGAAAACTATCGTCATCTCAAAAATTTTGTAGAGCTCATACAGGTTGGAAAATTGAAGGAGTTCATCGTTGTTAGAGCACACACATATCAATAGGGAAAGACCTTAGCATAGGGGTCTGTAGATGGATCATGTCAAGCAAATGAAATCCTCCTGGCTTGGATCATCTCGATTATCTTTGATGGAGGTAGAGGGTTATCCCGAACGTCAAGCTTGAAGAGACATCGGTTGGGGGAGGTTTTTTCCCTCAACTCTTACACCAGTACTCACCCTCCAATCAATTTTATAGATTTAGATCTCCCTCCACCCAAAGGGAAACTCACATGAGGCAATCGTTGTCACAACCCTCATAAACAACTATAAGGTGGGCAGCTTTCTAGTTAACATCGGGAGTTCAGTCAATGTTTTACTCAAAACGGTGTTCGACAAAATGAGACTAAAAAATAACTAGTTGGCAACACAGGTCGACCTGTTGTTTGATTTCTTAGTCAAGAGAAAAGATACAGTGGGCGGGATCGCGTTGCCTGTCTCATGATGAGAACGAGAAAAACAATTCACCTACACATAGAACTTATTGGTGGCAGAATCCTCGTCAACTTACAATGCGATCTTCAATCGACCTTTGTTGAATAGCTACCAGGCAGTAGATTTAACCTACCACGTGGCCATAAAATTTCCTGGAGATGGGGAGATAATCATAGTCTGAGAGAACTTGGAGAAGTCTAGAAGTTGCTATCTTCGGGCAGTCACCAGTGTCAACCAAGAAACGCTTGACATTCAAATCAGAGGGAAGGAGGTCTCGAGACCAGTGAGATCGTCATCCGGGTGCCCACAACTAGTGAGGAGAAGCCTAGAAAGATTTTTCTAATCAATGAGAACTTTGATGCAGGGCACAGGGACCTATTGATCCAAATTCTCCACACGCATCAAGACTTGTTCGCCTTGATAGTCGTGGAGATGAATGGAGTCTCAGTCAATGACGCTTGCCACCGACTCAATATCAGCCCTTTTACTCGATCAGTGTAACTAAGACGTTGATCGATCGCAAGGGTGTTGGCTGAACCAATAACGACAGAAGTCCAAAAGATGAAGGAGGCGGGCTACATCCGGGAGGTGCAATACCCGACCTGGCTCTCGAACGCAATGATGGTTTTAACGCCAATGACAAATGGAGAATTTGTTAACTTCACAAACCTCTGCCACATTTCTGAAAGGCTCCTTTCCCCTAAGAATTGACACACTGGTTGATTCAGTGGTGGGCTACCCTTTGATGGGCTTCCTTAACGCCTTATCGGGCTATCACCAGAAAAAGTTGCACTCGTCCGATGCCGAAAAAACTGCTTTTAATACAACACAAAGGGTTTTTTATTTCGATGTAATGCCTTTCGGTCAAAAAAATGTCGGGGCGACTTATCAACGCATCATAGATGTAATATTTTCAAATCAGAAGGGTGAAAAAATGTTGAGATGTATATCGATGATGTCCTAGTGAAAAGCAAATTAGCTGAGCAACATATAAAAGACCTAAAAGAAATATTTGAAGCTCTTAAAAAATATAACATGAACTTAAACACTTCGAAGTACACATTTTGAGTGTTGGCTGACAAATTTCTAGGTTTCTTATTAACCGACGGGCTAAGGGCAAACTCAGAGAAGGTTCGGGTGATCCTAGGCATGCCATCCCCTCGAAATCGTAAAGAGATACAATAGCTGGCCGGACGATTAGCGGTACCAGCCGCTTCATTTCAAATGTTGGCAACAAGTGTGTTATATTGTTTAAAGTTCTAAGTAAAAGCTAGCATTTCAAATGGACAACCAAATGTGAATCAACATTCAAAGGCTAAAAGGCGCCCTAGTGTCGTCTTCGCTTCTCCAAAGTCCAATGCCAGCAAAATAATTGTCGTTATACCTTGGAGTCAGGGGAGTCAACTTAGTACTAGTCAGAGAGGAGGGAGAAAATAATTCTTAGTATTATACACCAGCCTAGTTCTTCGAGGCACCGAAACCAGGTACCCGATTATGGAGAAACTGACACTTTAATTATCTCTTCTCGCAAGCTCTGACTGTATTTTCAGGCGCACCCAATTTGAGTCATCACTGATCATTCGTTAAAGTCTTGCTCACTTAACCCAAACATTTTGATCTATTGTTGAAATGAGTAGTAGAACTCAGTGAATACGACAACAAGTACATCCTCCAAAAGACTATCAAGGCATAGACAATCGCCGAGTTTCTAGCAGACTTCTCTAAGACGGAAGAATCACGCGAAGGGAACCCAACCAACAACAGGACTTGGACCTTGTACATTGACGGGGCATCCAAATAGATGACCATTAGATTAAGACTGACATTGAGTTGTCTGGTTGTAGAATAAGTTTAACAGTCTATCGTTGTAGAATTTGAGGCTAAAAATAACCTAGAAGAGTATGAGGCATTGATTGCTGGTGTTCTTTAGGGCCTACGAGATAGGCGCTCGCAAGATGATGGTAAAATCATATTCCTTGTTAGTCGTAAATAAAGTCAATGAACTGTTGACCAAGTACCTCGCTAAGACACGAAAAGAAATAGAGTTATTCAAAAACTTCTACATAGAGCACATGGGTCGCAAGGAAAACCATGTTGTTGATATCATGTTCAACAGCATGAGTTTGGGTGGGGCTCCACAAAGACTCACTTGACTAACAGCCAAGGAACTAGAAACGATGGAAGTGCTTATTTAAGCCGAAGGAACAAAAGGTTGGATGGATCCTTACATAGTCTATCTTGAGACAGGGAAGGAATCAGAAGGGGTTGTAGATTCGAGATGCTTCAAAATCAAAGCCGCACTGTATCTGATGATTGAAGGAAATCTTTTCAGGTGATCATTTGTTATGGTATACCTAAGGTGCCTATGGGTATACAAAGCTTTGGATGTTCTTAGGGAGGTGCTGTTCGGAGAATGCGAGAGCCATTCCAGATGGAAAACTTTAGCTTATCTGATACAACAATAATGCTACTTCTGGCTAACACTACTCAAGAATCCTAAAGAATTTTCTTAGAAATGTGAGCAGTATTATAAATATGCACCCCTACATTATCAACCAACATGCAAGTTACAACGAGTCTCAAATCCTTGGTCGTTTGCCACTTGGGGTTTGGACTTTCTTGGCCCTTTCCCCTTGTTCAAGGGCCAAAGCAAGTTCCTTACAGTAGTGGTCCATTATTTTTTCCAGTGGATCGAGGTTAAACAGTTGGCTTAGATCACCTCTGAGGCGGTGCATAATTTAATTTGGTCGGATCTCATATGCAGAGATATATTGTCGTTAGTCATCATTATTGATAATAGGACATAACTTTTCAGATCAACGCGTAAGAGATTTTTGTGCAAGTTAGGGAATTAATCTCCAATTTTCTTTGGTCCATCACCCTTAGACAAATGCGCAGGTCGAAGCGGCCAACAATATCTCTTTGAACTTGCAAAGGAAGAAATTAGAAGGAGCCAAAGGAAACTAGGCAGACCTACTGCTATCTGTGTTTTGGGCGATCTAGACTACACCATCGTCAACAACCAACCAAATCCTATTCATGTTGACTCATAGAATGAAGGTGGTGTTACTAATAGAGTACAACTGTCATATTCAGGCTGTATCGTTCGTAGAATAAGACCTGACCGAGTGGCAGGAAGCAAACATCGAAAGTGCAAAGCTAGTCCTTGATTTGACAGAAAAGCCAACCAATTTGGCACTTTGATAGGAGGAAATCATGAGGTGAATAGCTCTCTATTTTATAAGGCATGTTCAAGAGAAGACCTTTGCTCCGGAAGACTTGATCCTAAAGATGGTCAATCTAGCCACTTGAGGGCAAGCAATCGGTAAGTTGGATCAGACTTGCAGCAACCCATACATAATCAACCAACGACCTATCACTTACAAACTCAAAAAAATATACCAGAAAAGAACTCTCTTAGACTTAGAGTGGAGATGATTTGAAGAAATTTTTTTTCCTTAAAGTTTTTAATGTGAACATGAAAGAAGGTGTCGTCGCCAAAATGTAAATTTAAATCTATTAATAAATTTTTTTTGGCTAATTTTGTTTGATCGACTCATAGGTCCCTTTGACGCTCTGGGAACTCCTCTCGGTCACACTGAATTCGATTATATGTCCAGGACCCGTGGCTCTTGTCGCAGGGCTACCAAAGATCGAGGTATAGAACTCGCCACACTCGAGTCGTATGAGCAAATGGGGAGGGCAAAAAATATGTTACAACACCACCAAATTGAAAAGCACAGACAACAAGGTAACAAAGATGACTTAGACAAAAGAAACAATGGTTTATTCATCCTAGACAAGAGGTACAGACATACAAACCATAATAAGCATAAAATTACACTTCACTTGAACTTTTTGATAGTAGGGCCAATGCCCTATATTTGGTTGATGAGGCCTCGCCAAGAACTTCGTCTTTGCACCCATTATGCCCTAAAATTTGACAAATCAAGGGAGAGTGAGGGTCTCACCTTGTTTCAACCGTAATGCCCTCGGGTCACGACCCGCATTCCACCTACGCTTTTCACCTCTCTTCCACAGACTCAAGAAAGAATGCTTGGGAGAGTGGAAGAAAAGGTCGCAACTCGGCCTATGAGCCCTCGTTGCAAAAACCTATTTTACCCATGTCTCTGACTTCTTCCCTCTCCCAAAGGAATAAGAGATGGCGAGAAAAAATGGTCGCTTTCTACTAGAAGACTTATGGGCCCTTCTGGAAGCAATGACCAAACATATTTATTATCTTCCTTAAGAATGTGCTCAAGTCCTCCTTGCTTG
The DNA here is from genome assembly GCA_002079205.1 of Phalaenopsis hybrid cultivar. Taxonomy (NCBI): domain Eukaryota; kingdom Viridiplantae; phylum Streptophyta; class Magnoliopsida; order Asparagales; family Orchidaceae; genus Phalaenopsis; species Phalaenopsis hybrid cultivar. Next base: position 86,614 of record JXCR01125377.1, read on the forward strand.
GGATCAATACACTCATTTGCGAAGAGGATTTTTAAGACATGATGAAGTGGATCCCATGCCCTCCATAATAAATAGGATAATTAAGATAATGGTGGCATGGTGTGTTCTGTCAGTAGATTGCATTCCAAACCGCCGCATCATTAAGATTTCTGAAGAAGGAGATTGTATTCTACCGCATATTGATCATCACGATCTTATCAGAATATTTTATACCGTGTCATTCATGACCAAGAGAAACAGTCTATTTAGGAATGAGATACAGATCATCAACCCTGGGGAATTTGGAGGACTTGTAGAGACCCCTCTGCCTGTAGGATCAGTGTTGGTTTCAAAAGGAATTGGAGAGGATCTTGCAAAGCACTGCATCCCTGGAGTTCTACTTAGTTACATTATGAAGGATGGACGATAGCAAAATTTCAAATGGGTATCAGCCAAACCCGCACATGGAGGGACTCCGGCCACTGTGAGAAAAGTTTAGGTACATTATGCTCCATACCCTTGTTATTCTTATCCACGCATAAAGCTCGCTCCCTGCCTCAATCAGAAAGGGTAAGACTCATTACCCCTTAAATGTCCGACGACAAGCTTGCTTTGCAGAGTGTTCCTTCAATTTCCTGTTATTAAGTTCCTGAAATACCCTCGCATTGCTTCATAAACCCTCATCTAGAACCAATACACCTCAGGGATCCCAACCTCCAAGCCTCATCCTATAAGAACGCTTCATCTCCTTTACTTAACCAATACTCCTGATTTATACCAATAATTTTAAGAAAAAAGCATTTTAATTTAATTTTATTTTTTTACAAGCAACAGGTATATTATCCAACGGGCAAAATAGATAAATAAAAAAGCTTGCATTGGAAAATGCAAGCATCATTTGCTTAATAATATACAAATATTTTTTACAACAATATGCACAACATAAAAATGTTTATCAAATACAACGTACGCAAGCTCACCTCCAAGCATCATCCTGAAAAGATTAAAAGGTGCTAAAAATAGCATTTGGAGGGGTACGGTACAATATAAGTTATATAGTAGATTGTTTGTGTGATGCTCTGTGCAGAAGGTTCAGAATTCTGACTTCAGAATCTTTATTCTAGGCGTGATATGAATATAATCGAAAGGATTTTCCTGCTCCACTTGAATGTAATCTCGTGTTTTCAGGACCTGCAGCAATTTAAACGATAAAGAAAATCAAACTTGTGAATTTTTCCCCCATTTTCTTTTGTGCCAAAAAATACAAATTATAAATTTGATGCAGGAGAAATTTGCCAACTAAATCAGATGTCATCCACTTTAATCAAATCAAGCTGGTTACATTGCGTTTATGCAAAGTGGCAAAAAAAGTGCAAATCCTTCTGACATCTAAAATATTCATGCAAAATATTGTTTGGCAATATTGAACTTAGTGGACGCAGCTGGCACTTGTAAATTTAAAAACTTAAAGGAAAATTTTTAAAAAAAAATCAGCAAGACCAAACAGTTCAATTGCAAAAAAATAATTATTGCGCAATGTTTAATGACGAGACGTACCAAGGTTTCAAAGAACATTCTTGATGCTTCTTTACGAGTTTTACCAGATAATAGACGATTTATCACAATGGATTTCCTCCCTTGCCCGGATTCTTCATCAAATAAATTTTTAAGATACCTTGCTACGCCCCTACAAATATGATTTATACAAAATTGCAAATTTAATGAGATTCTGCAGTTTAAGGTAGCACAATTGCTAGGTTTTAGTGTGAAGGAAGGTCAAAAGCAAAATTATAGTAACTATTAGAGTAAGGACAACCTTGTGCGAGCAGACCAACCACTATTCTCCAGTGATTGAGCATCCTCAGGATATGCATCATCATTTTCTGCTTCGTCATAGTCTGCATCATCATCGTCTTCATTTAAAAACCCTGGCAGACAGTAAATTGTGCCAAATCAGAGGAACAGCAAGCAGTAGTAAATTGTCATTTCAAGATGCATTAAAACAAAAATAAACCCTGGCAGACAGTAAATTGTGCCAAATCAGAGGAACAGCAAGCAGTAGTGAATTGTCATTTCAAGATGCATTAAAACAAAAATAANGTTATACAGTAGATTGTTTGTGTGATGCTCTGTGCAGAAGGTTCAGAATTCTGACTTCAGAATCTTTATTCTAGGCGTGATATGAATATAATCGAAAGGATTTTCCTGCTCCACTTGAATGTAATCTCGTGTTTTCAGGACCTGCAGCAATTAAAACGATAAAGAAAATCCCCCTTGTGATTTTTCCCCCATTTTCTTTTGTGCCAAAAAATACAAATTATAAATTTGATGCAGGAGAAATTTGCCAACTAAATCAGATGTCATCCACTTTAATCAAATCAATCTGATTACATTGCGCTTATGCAAAGTGGCAAAAAAAGTGCAAATCCTTCAGACATCTAAAATATTCATGCAAAATATTGTTTGGCAATATTGAACTTAGTGGACGCAGCTGGCACTTGTAAATTTAAAAATTTAAAGGAAAATTTAAAAAAAAAATCAGCAAGACCAAACAGTTCAATTGCAAAAAAATAATTATTGCGCAATGTTTAATGACGAGACGTACCAAGGTTTCAAAGAACATTCTTGATGCTTCTTTACGAGTTTTACCAGATAATAGACGATTTATCACAATGGATTTCCTCCCTTGCCCGGATTCTTCATCAAATAAATTTTTAAGATACCTTGCTACGCCCCTACAAATATGATTTATACAAAATTGCAAATTTAATGAGATTCTGCAGTTTAAGGTAACCTGATGGCAAACTTTATAACTACAAAATAAGCTTCTGATGCACAATTGCTAGGTTTTAGTGTGAAGAAAGGTCAAAAGCAAAATTATAGTAACTATTAGAGTAAGGACAACCTTGTGCGAGCAGACCAACCACTATTCTCCAGTGATTGAGCATCCTCAGGATATGCATCATCATTTTCTGCTTCGTCATAGTCTGCATCATCATCGTCTTCATTTAAAAACCCTGGCAGACAGTAAATTGTGCCAAATCAGAGGAACAGCAAGCAGTAGTAAATTGTCATTTCAAGATGCATTAAAACAAAAATAAGATGCTAGCCAGTTAAGTGAAGTTCTGTACATAAATCATCAGCTTAAACACTTGTAATTAAATTTAAGAAAATAATAATAAAGAGATAGTTTACAGTTTGTTGGATGAACATAACTAATAAAACATGTTTAAAAAGAATTATCACGCATGAATTACCTTTGTGAAAAAAACAATAAAAAATTATTTCTACCAGATTACTGTAAAGAAAAAAAATACAAACTGATTCAAAGCAATATCCTGTCAATCTGAATTAATGATTGAAAACAATGGCAAAGAACTTTAAAAAAATCATTGAATCACGCAGCCACACAATTATGAGTTTTGGCAAAGGCAAAATGCTATACATAACTCCGTTGACTCGGGCAGTAAAGAGCCCACAAATTTGAGTTTCTACGAACAAAAGGAAAATAAACATGAATCGGACGAAAGATTAAAGATCATGTAGATGTAAAAAACTTTTGATCCTACGACGCCTTGGCAATCCACAGCCCATCAAGCTAACACCTCCATGGAGCCATGTGCTCAGCCAACTTGGGATTCCAGCACCCTTTTAGCTGCCAGAAGCAGTATGCCAACCACTATTTCCATATGGAATAACTTTTTAAAGTCTCGTTTGATTAAAATTAACTGGATCAATTATTTTCTAATTTTTTTCCTCATTATGGAATATGTTTCTTCTATAAATAATAAACTTATTTTACCAATTATAAAAAGAAAATTTGTAGTATTCTTATATTTTTCATATGATATCAAGGAATTGTAATCAACAATTTGTTTGTCTATTAAAAAACAATTTAGGTATGGCTGATTCAAGCACAAAGAGGAAACATATAAAATTAAAATTCGGATCTAGCACTCCTTGTCATACATTTTTTATTGTGGTAAGGAGACGAATGGAGGCATATCTCAAGTCAAGGAGTATCTTATAGGTCCTTCCAATTTGTCAAAAAGAAGTAATGTTATCAAAAATATAAGAAAGGATCTTTGGAAGTAAAGAAAAAGTTACTTGCTTATCAAGGAGTAAGAAACTAAAAAAATTGTATATAGAGACCAATGAAAAGATGGGTAATAAAATTGAAGAAAATATAGTCAACCGCTTTTGAACTGTGGTAAAATAGCTTTTGAATCAAGTTCTAAAACAGAGAGTATGAGCATATCTAAAATAAGAAGTTCAATACAGAATTTTTTATACAAGAACCTCAAAAAGAAGTTGTTAGAAGAAATGATATGAGACAGGTGGGAATTAAAAAAATGTGTAAACGAGTATCAAAAAAAGAACTATAAAATACATTGCTAAGCGGTTTTATCAAGCAAAAATCCATTTTCATGCAGCAAAGCTGGAGAGTGCAATTGAGGCAATTGCTTAATATGGACCAAGTTTTTGACCATGAACTTATCATGAGTAACGAGTTCCTCTACTTGACAAAGAATTGCAATCAACTATGAATGATATGGAAGATCACAAAAAAAAAAAAAGGGAAGTGATGAGGCGTATTCATGTCTAATAGATGGATTGATAACAGAGAGCAATCTATAATTAATTTTTTAGTTAATTCACCTTCACGTACTATATTATTGTAGTCCATAGATGCATCTGAATATTAAAACAACTGCAATGAAACTTTTTGAACTTTTAGATGCACAAATAGAAAAAATTTGAGAAACAAATGTGCTTCAAGTGGCTCCAGATAATCACTCCAGTCATATTCCTACAGGTTTATAATTTATTTTATTAATTAGCATATGCGTATATAATTTATTTTTCTTTGAATTAAAGAATGTCAATACATTTTTTATTTAAGTGAAAAATTAAGGGAAAAAAGGAAAATGTATTAATCTTACGAGTACATTGGAAAGATGGGTGAAGTGAAAAATACAATCCAAAATGATTTGATGTTAACATGCTACACATACAATCATGGACTCGTTCTTAACTTGATGAGGAAATATACTAGTGGTGCAGAATTGGTGAGAAGGGATATCACTTATTTCGCACCTTTATTTCTCTGCCTTACTGGCATATATAAGCAAAAATAAATAAATTTAAAACATATGTTTGTTTTAGGATATTAGAATATATCTATATTTAGAGTTGATTATAAAGAAAAAAAGACTAGGGAGATTTTCCTTAAGACTAGCTTTTTGAATGGCATGTATTACACCTTAAAGGTTATAAATTCAATTATGAAGATGTTAAGATTAGTATATTATGATATGCGACCTGCAATAAGTTGTATTTACAATGCAATGGACAAAATCAATGATCCACTTAGTGGTGCATTTAGAGGAGAAAAGTATGAGAAAAGTTTTAGTATCTCGAACAAGAGATGGAGGTGCCAACTTCTGCAGTCGTTACATTAAACAAGATATTATCTTAATTCAGATATTTTTTATAAAAATAATTTAAGATACAATCAGATGCACAATTGCTAGAAAGCATATATGTAGTTATCATCAAACTAGTAGAAGATCAAAATGAAAGAATGATAATAGATCAAGAAAATTTTATTTATAATCACACTAATGATCTTTTTGCAACTGAATATGCCACCCGCAATAGAGATAAAAAAGCTCCAGGTATAATAAATTAAAACTTATACTTTATTTTCAATATTTAATTAAATATTCTTTGTTTAATATGACACTATTTATAACACTGATGTAGTGGGAGATGTATGATGCAACAACCCCAACATTACAAAAATTGGTTGTTAAATATTAGGATAGATTCACAAATGATGCTAGTTGAGAGAGAAATTGAAGCGTCTTCAAACAGGTTAATAATTTATAAAATTTAAACATATTAAATAATTTATATTTTAATGCATTAATTTTTTTATATTTTTTACTGATTATCCATTTAAAATTAAAACCATCTACACCAACCCATAAACAGTGCAATTACTTGAAATAGAAGGGTCTTGAATACCGTTAATCTTCAAATAAAAATATATAGTGATGGATCATGAACTCGACTGCCTCTGACCATATGAAAGAGGAAAGCCACCATACGTTAAATTCTTTATCCATGTTTATAGGATTATACAATCAAAATTACTAATGAGCCAACATCATAAATAACTAGCATTAAGACTACAAAATGTCATGAATTCTCTAGTTCTTAACTCGATTTTCTTTGTTCCTAAGCTTTCTTGCAAGTATATTATCAATCAGCAAAATTATCGAGAATATGAATATACTACTAATTTTCTTTCTACTCCATGTGAATTCCAAGATAGGAACATAGAAAAGATAATTTGTAAGGCAAAGAAAAATGTTGTCCTCCATCACCGAAGCAATAAAAAAAAAAATCCTGAAAGGAAAGAGAAAAATGATTGATCTATATCTTCTTCTAACAAAAGCACAATCATGTTGTTCCGCTTATACTTAAGGTACCTAAACAATTATTTACATGTATTTTCAAAGGGATTCCCTTGGGGCTTTCTGAAGGCTTAGCTAGTCCCAGAATTTATTGCAAATTTCAAGGGGTGTCAGCCATTTTCAATATGTTAAGAAGTTCAAAGATGTGATTATTTATCTACACTACCATTGAAAAAATAGTTTGTTATTCTATTCAAACAAAATATCGACGTTAAAATTAAAAACTGACCATTCATCATTGATTATTTCTTTCTATTTTTATTACAATTAAAAAAAGAAATTAAATACTCGTCAAAAATACTTTTTTGAATTTGATTACAACAGGTAAAGATAAATGTTTGATCACTAAAAACATGTTAGTCAAATATTGTACATTATGTTGAACTCATTTTTGTGAGATCTTTCTTTCCTCTACATAGAACCTAGTATCTAGCCATAGAACTTTCTTATCAATTATCTTAGAAGACTAGAACTGAGACCCGCCCCTTTAAGAAATTCAAACCACTTCCTGATTCTCTTGTGGTGTCTCGCCTGAGTGGTCTCAAATTATCACCATTTGATCGAGTGGTTGTGTTCTCGAACCATCATCATTTGGTCGCGTGGTTAAGGACCATCATGTGGAGGCCCAAAGAGAGATCCCATAGGGTTTAAAAGCCTAGAACATCTATAATGACTTTAGTACATTCGCACACAGATATTATAATTCGCGTCATTTACACATGTAAAGGCTTCACAATTGATCGAAACATAAGTTTATTTGTGAAATGACCGATCAATAACCCGAAACTTGAAGACAAGTCGAATTTGACGCATTTTGGAACCGATCGTCCGAATGACCCGGATGACGAAACGAACTGCGTCGGCGAGTCCAGAACGTGAATTTTACTTAAGAATGACACACATTGTTATAATTCCACACACTAACAAATTGCATGCAAATCGATGAGCTTGTCCAAACGACGTCGGATGACGAAACAAACTGCGTTGACGCGTCCGGAACGTCGAAATTACACTAGAAAAGGCATCCATTTGCTAGGGTTCCGAGCACAAACAAATCACACGCTAATATACTTAAATAATGTAATATAATAAAATAAAACAAAAAAAATAAAAATAAAAAAGAAAATCCCACTTAATCTCTACTCACGAACGCAGACTCGCGACCCAGGTTCTGCTCTGCTTGCCCGCTCGTGATTCTTCACGTCCGAGCCTAATTCTTCCTCTCCAGTGATCGACCGCACTCGGACTTGACCTGGCCTCTTCTTCGCAGGCCGCTCGACCGAGCATCTCTCTGACGGCGAAACTCCACCTGGCCGACCATTCCTTTCCTCTAGGCCGCCTGTTATTTATCCCTAAATGCTCCTCCTCTCCCATCATCCCATTCGACCACCTTGGGGCTGGTAGGTGGTGGTTTATTCCTTCCTTGCCTATAAAAAACCTCATCTGGGGAGGTCTTTAGGGTTGGCCAAAATTTTTGGAGAGAGGGAGGTGCGTCCATTTTTTTTTCTCTGGTTGGTTCATCCTGTGTGTGCTTAAAATATTTTGGACTTCTGTTTTCTCTTGAGTAAAGCCAGAGAGAGGAGAAGAGGTTGAAAATTTGGGAGGAGAAGAGAGGAGAAAGAGTTGTCGCATCTTTGGTCTGGTGATTTATTAATGTGATTTGGCTTCCGGGGTTTTCTTTACATTTTCTAAAAGCATTTGGAGGTAAAGTTTTCTTCTCTTCACCTTCAATAGATTGAAAATAACGATTCTTTCTTCTTCTCCTTTCTTTATTTGATTTATGGAACAGTTCTTTCAGTAAGTTCTCTTCATTTTGATTTAATCATGAGGAACTTTTCTTTAATACTTCTTTTAGCCAGTGTGAATTACGAATGGATTTTAAGCTTTATTTTAGCCGGTGGATTCATCATTTTCTACTACAGTTTTACATCTGACTTATTCTTCAAATGGGTAGAATGAAATCAATACTTTATGGATTAGTTTGATGTGGCTTACTGTTTACTTTAACCAGTATAATGTTTGAAAAGGATTTTCTTCATTCCAAAACTATTTTGAGATAATCGTGATAATTATTCAGACAGAGAATTCTTCGTAAGCTATTTCTATACCAATTTAAGAAGGATTCGGATCCTTATTTTGCTAGCCGCTTTGAAAAAAGGTTTTCTTTGTGGTTCACGATTTCATTCTTGATAACAGTGACATTAATGGCAGAAATGTGCTTTTATTTGTCCAATTCAATATCAATTATTGAGGTTGGGTCACTAGCTGAATATCACGGTTGGTTGTTGCATGTGGTTCGCTAACAAAATAGCATTATCACTCACTGAATTCAGTTTATTTGTCGAATTTCACGTTATTGGCTGAAATTAATTCACCTACTGGCTGAATTTAATACCATTTACTGAAACTATTTGGAATAATTTTAATGAGCATGAGCAAATTACATGCTCATACACTTATTACACAGTTTTAGAGTATTTACATGCACGCCAATCAATTCTTACATATTTACGCATCTAGCACTTTAATAATGCAAATTTCACCTTCTAAAAATGAAATGATGGCATGATTGTGTGGCTTGCATGGAAGTTACAAGATTATTTGGAAATATATTTTCTTTCACTTTCATGATACAAAACATACAAAATTGTTGGAAATTATGTATGGAACATCAAAGTGGCTTATAATTTGAAAGCGGGGCTTTAAACACTCTTTTGGTAGGGCTTAATACTTGTAGGTTAGGTGTTATCTTTGCAAAATCTAAAAATGTTGGGTGGCCCATTTGCAAGAATTTGAAAGTTTTTATGTTGTATTTACAAATGTTAAGAAGTTGTGATGCTTTACTTTTACAAAAATCTGAAGCCTCTTATGTTGCATTTGCAAATATGAAAAGTTATGGTGCTATACTCATTTAAAAAATCTGAAACTTTTCATATTCAATTTGGAGAGTTTGGAGGGGATATATGCATGGTTTTGGGGCAGATTTAAGCATCATTTTAAAGCTGTTTATTCACTATTTTGGACAAATTTAAATACTATTTTTAGCTTGAATTAAGAACTGTTTTGGAAATGTTTTAAGCACTATTGTGGGCCGCCTATATACATGATTTTGGGGCTTCCAAAAATGCATATGTTGGGCTGAATTTGCTGCATTTCGGTGCTCTTAAAAACACGTCTTTTAGGCTGAGTTGGTTGATGTTTGGAACCTTTTGAAAATGCTTTCGTGGGCTGATTCGGGCTGCAGTTTTGCCCTGTTTAGGAGGGGTTTTGTTGGCTATTTTTAAGATGTATTTGGCACGAAACCGGGCTGTTGTTTTGTCCAGTCTTAGTGATATGTTTGGGCTGCACCTGAAGCACTCTTTAGAGATATGTTTGGGCTGCAAATTGAAGCTCTCTTTAATGATGTTTGGGCTGCACTTGAAGCACGCTTTAGGGATATGTTTGGGCTGCACCTGAAGCACTCATTAGCGATATGTTAGGGCTGCACTTTGAAGCTCTCTTTAGTGGTGTTTGGGCTGCACTTGAAGTACTCTGTAGTGATATGTTTGGGCTGCACTTTAAAGCTTTTTTCAGTGTGTTTGGGCTGCACTTTGAAGCTCTCTTTCCTGATGTTTGAGTCATATTTTGAAGCTTTATTCGTTAAGGTTTAAGTTGCATTTTGAGACTATTTGTTAAGGCTTAAGTTGCATTTTGAAGCCTTATTCGTCATTTTGAAGCTTAATTCATTATGGTTTAAGTTGCAATTTGAGACCTTATTTGTTAAGGTTTAAGTTGCATTTTGAGGCTTTTATACATCAATTTGGGCACTTTTAAGTGCTGGTTTTTGGAAGCGTTTAAGCACCTTTTGGGACTGATTCGATCATTATTTTGAAAGAATTTAAACGCCTTTAAGCCGATTCACTTGTGGTTTTGCACTTTGCTTAGCTGATTTTTTTTAGAAATGGGTCGGCCTCCTCCACTTATTTGATTTTGTTTTCTTTTTTCTTGTCAACGGTTTCTGATTTAATTAATTTCAGGATTGATTTACGGCCTTAAAAAATAAAAAAAGAGGGATTAAAAAAAAAAATATTTAGTCTGTTGAGATGATTGAAACATAAAAGAGAAATAGGGTAGCAAACCATTCACCATTTCTTTTACATAAGAAGAATTAAATTATAATTGTGAGAATTATTGAGAATTGGGAGAGTAAGAGCTTAAATGATTCAAGAGTTAGGAGCATGAATTGAAATATTAGTAGGCTATCAATTAGGACCCATAAGCATTGGATAGACTTAAGCCCAATGTTTTAATTAGGATTGAAGCACTTGGATAGACTTAAGCCCAATGTTTTAATTAGGATTGAAGCACATTTCACGAACTTTTTTGCCAAAATTATAGGTTTACCCCCTATGTCTTAAGAGTCTGATAGTAAGCTAAATTTGATTTGAAGATGTTTGAGGATTAGTTGAAAAACATTTTATTGAAGACATACTTTAAAACACTTCAGGCTCAACTTAAAGTGTAGCCTTCCTAGATTGTAGAAGCACACCCTAAGTAAAAGTTCATCTGGCTGATTTTCATATAGATGCTGAAGCTAGACATCTCGCCCTAATTCATAAGTTAGTTAAAGCAATAGACAGGGTATGCCTTATGCTGTGGTTCATGACTGATTTAATTAAATCAAATAGTGAAATTCTCTTCATAACTTGACCTAAAATAAAACCCAATGCTTCGGGATTTTAGCATGAATCTTACACTCAAATCCTTGTGATAATTCAAGACATTCCCAATGTCACATATAAATCACTCACCCTTGATCCCTTATACGTGACGTGTTTTGTATTATTTGTTTGTATTTTTTCCTACAATTTATTTCGAGTCTCTGTGGGTCGATTTTAATTTTCCTCAGGGTTTTCCATGCGCTACTCCGTCATTTATTCTGTTATACATAAACACATGTTTGTCCTGCTAGCTTAATTTCTCTACTATACTGTTACCTGCGACGTTCATCCCATTTACAGGTGCAGCAATAATAAGAAACTCAGGTACCCAAAATTTACAGTGTATTTATAGCACTTTACTGCATTTTTCTTATACTGTTTTTATTTACCGCACCTTATATTGTTTTCATTTTAGTTCTTCCTTATAACATATTTTGTTTATGCATGTTTTAAGTTAACTACAAAACCTTTAGAATATAGTCTGATTTAGGAGATATACAACAATAAGTCACTAAATAACAATATTGCACATTCACATACAAGGCACTAAACTTGAAACTACTACTACATAAGACATGGAGCAAGTCTTCATGAGCAGCACGACCAGGATGTAGCGGACGGAGGATGACAATCTACAACAGTACAATAAGTCTACGACAACTAAACATTTTCCTTAGTTTAAATAACAACTAATAGGACTTCGAGGTAGTTTGTTTAGCGCAACGTGAATCCTCACATATTATCTTTAGGCTTTTGCACAACCCTGCTGTGCAAATATAAATCCTAACACTTTTAGGTTTCTGAGGTTATCATACGGTACGGTGTAAATCCTCCTATCTTACTAGGTTATTTGCACGATCAGATATCGTGCAAATGTAAGTCCTAAATTCTAAAAATAAATTGCAGGATTAAATATTGAATAACATCATTTCGAAGACATAAAACCAAATAATATAATAGTTGAGAGGTAACCGGAGTTCTCCTCGGATTCGTGATATCCCCTACTCTTCATTACTTTGGATTCTTTAAAATAATAATTTCTGTTTGAGTCACTCCAATTTGATTTTCCCGTGCCAAATCTTGGAAACCTAAACTTTAAAATCTTGAAGGCAGAACTACTGATCTTAATCGAGAGTTTTCTTAAATGACCCCGGTCATTTAAGATATTAATAACTGTTAGGGATTATCTCTATAGGGAACTTGGAATTTAGATAAAATAAAACATATCTAATCATCATATCAGATAGGGGAACTTGTCGGTCATACATAAGGTTTTGCAGACCAAACGGATGCCACAAACTCTTTAGTTTAGGTGATTGAGTCTACTATCTCTATAGGATACTTAGAACTTAGATAAAATAAATTCTATCTAATCATCATATCAGATAGGGGAACTTGTCGGTCATACATAAGGTTTTGCAGACCAAACGGATGCCACAAACTCTTTAGTTTAGGTGGTTGAATCTACTGTCATGTGGAATACTTATCCTTCGGAATAGTGTATTATATGTCGTATCGCATTCAACCGTCCAAACTATTTAATATGTAAGACTTGTTTGGTCTCATCAATTTTCAAAATTAAAATATTACTTTCAAAAATCGAAAATCATATATTTATATTAAAACTATTTTCATATTTACAAAAATCATTTTTTCCTAAAAAAAAATAATAATAACGGCCGACACATTAATATATCATAGTAGCATATAATAAGTCTCATCTTAAATCTAAGTGTTAGAATTCAAAATCACTCTTCTTGAAATTCCATTAAAAATCCATGCATGTCATCTATCACCACACCACATGTTTGAGCACAACACTTTAGTTTCCCTGAGCATCTCCCTCTCAGTCAATAGATCCATCACCTTCTTCCCATCTAAATGGGAAATGCCAATCAAGGAATGCCTTCTCTTGGCAGCAGTTATCGATGGGGTGCTGCTGCTCTTATGAGCATGTCACCAGTATTCAACATTTCATTTTTGGCTATATATCATTCAACATTTCATTTTGGCTATATATTATTCGCTTTTAATTTAGGTATCATTAAAGTACGTTTTAAATGAAATCCATATTTCTCTTAGCTAAGTATATGTTTCTGAAAGCTTTTCAAAGTTGGCTGCATTTCCTGAGAGTAGTCTCATATAAGTACTTACCAACTTTGAGAAAGTACTAATGAACTTCAGCTTGAAAAGAAAATGGCTACATTTCCGATCATTTTCATTTGCATATCAAACTCCATTAAGCTACCATTTATAAGAATTTTATGTCCTACAAGTTTTATTTCATTTTTTTATGGCCAATCAATCTTTATTATATTGATAATTCAAATTTCAATCGTTTCAAAAGGTTTGACATTTTCTAACATCCAGCATTACTATGGATAACCTATTAATTTTTTAATAATAAAATGAAGTATAAACAGAATTTTAAATTCACAAGGAGAATAGCTTTTTAGTTCAACATTGTAGGATTCTTGAGTATGTAATACATAAAATGGTTTAAAGCAATTAGACAAAACATTCGACATTCCAAAATCCAATTGGAAATTCAACAACAACAACAACAACAAAGCCTTAATCCCACTACGTGGGGTCGGCCACATGAATCCTTTTTCTCCATTGCGTCCTATTTAGTGTCATATTTTCATTTAGTTCTAATAAATTAAGATCATTTTTAATACAATAA
>JXCR01125377.1:103708-121346 GCA_002079205.1 Phalaenopsis hybrid cultivar
GCTGGCTGTCGACTACCTAACGCAACCCTCCACTTTTCGCATCCGGGCTTGGGACCGGCAACGGCAGTGTTTAAATATGAATAAAATGAAAAATAAAAAATAATATAATCTACTAACAGGTTGAATTTCAATGATTTAATTTTTTAAAATTTATGTATTCAGATAGTCTTTTTTAAAAAAATATATATTTAAATTTTTTAAATGGAAGTCAGACGACTTTAAATAAAGCAATATTTGAGAATATATTTTAAAATGAAATAGTTAACAAAACATCAGTTTGAATAGTACTATTAAAGGCAAGTTTAACAAAAAAAAATGAAAACTTCTTAAAAAATTATTGATCTTGTGCACCTATACATTTTACTACTGATAATAAAAGCAACAAAAACCAAAGATTACAGGTCAAAAGTTCGGAATAATCACTGTCTTTCTAACAATTAATTCATTAAAGTAAATATGAAACAACCAAAGAGTTATAACTCAGGAGGCATGTTCCCTAGTTCTAAGATGATGGTCACAAGTTCGAATATGGCCTACGACCTTTAAAAAATTTATAAAGCATTCTACCAAGTTGATTATGACTCACTTTTCACTAGAGCATAAAATTTTTATATGAATTTACATATTATCTGATCATAAAATATTAATGCAGAAAAGTTATGATGCTAGAAGGATAGTGAATCTGGTTTTAGTCAAGAGATATTTTTCTTTCCTCTCTAAAGAAAAGTCACCAAATTGAATTCCTTCAAACTAAAAAAAAACAGAATGGCATCATCCTCATAGCACAAGAGAGCAATACAATGGTTTATTTTTATTATTATTATTAACATGGCAATAAGAACCATAATAATAATAATATTAGAGGTAATAAATGAACAGCCAGAACATAAGGCAGGACATACGATACCATGAAGAATTAAAAAAATATTTATCCAGTGAATGATTTCATAATTAACAGCTACAGCGGAGGGGAATACCTGTGTAGTCGTCGTCAATTGCACTGCAGAAATCCTGAATAACATCGAAATGAAAGATGGATGAAATAAAAACAAAAATGTTCTCTTAGGAAAAAAGACAAATTGCAAAAGCATATCAGCAGTCCAGGAATCAACAATATGAAAATTTGTTTCAGCCATCAAAAGGCTTGGCGGGCATAAGACTAATCAAAGGTAAATTGCTAATATACATTTCTGTTTATTGGTCAACAAATTTATAAGTAAACAAAAACAAGCAAATCATCATCGGTTGTACACATCACCCATCCTGACTAACCAGGTTCTCATAACACAGAATTTTTGTGCCATATAAAATTCTTTGCGTGGCTCATTTGGCGTGTCAATAACAATGGATTGAGGATATATTCAGTCATACGTAATATTTTTAATTTTACACTTTCCTATATAATATAACTAATTTTTTGCCTACGTAATATGCCAATGAAGTGAGGTACAAAAGCATGGACTTACACTTGAATCTCGTGCAGCATCAACATCCATATCAACAGGCAAATTGTCCGCATCCAAACCACCTTTTACATTGAAGTCCTGTACGGAACCATTTGTATCCATAGTTGAAGGAGCATGTTCTACACTGTTCGGAACACAAGCAACATTCTGCACTTCTACACCCATGGCATCAGTTACAAGCGTCTCCCCATTCCCCAAGCCTTCTGTAGCATAATGAGTGCCTACTTCAACATCAGGCCATTCAGTTTTCTCTACTTGCGACTCTATGTCACTGTCTGGTAGCACTTGACCATGCACGCTGACAACTGCACCAGTATCACCAATGTTAGTGAATGTATGACTGGATTTTGAGTGTGTCGCATCCAGAACATTCCCAGTTTTCGCTTCCTCGTTAACAATTGCACCAGTCGAATCACATAAGTTTTTAGTCTTGATAGGACATTCCAAAATCACAGTTACAGTAGTGTTACCATCTACACCAAGCAAGGTAGCGCAATCACCACGAGCCGAGGCATCATTAGGAGTATTTATAGAATTATGGCCACCATCATGCAGTGAACTCTCCGCTAGGGTGATGCTCTGATCCGCAGGTTTCTTGAAAGATGAAATACTTCTGTTGATTTCTGAAATATGGTCTTGGATGATTGACTTACCACCTATATCACCATCAGGCTGCATTTTACAAATCATAGATTCCTGCTCATTGCTGAAAGGCCCCACTTCAGGCTGAACAGGTGGCTCTTCTAATTGATCATGTTGATTACACTGTGCACCACCTTCAAGGGTTTGCAAGGTCTCAAATGCAGTCATGCTTGATGGAACATCACTCTTATCAACTATTCCAGGAAGAGATGAGATTCTTTCATCAATTTCATTCTTACTCATTTCATTAAGAAACTCTGAGATCCTATAAGATCCCATCTCTCCTGATGTTTTAACACGAGAAGTATACTCCTTCGCTAGAGAACTTAAGTCCTTTTGCATGCCATATTTTAGATCATACAGACTATTTAGCTCCACTGCTATACCTGAAAACACAAGGGCAAAATTAGATTTATCATTTGAAAAGCCTAAACATATCAAGTTAGCCAACACCATTCATTTTGGAAGTACATATAGGCAAACTATGAAAGCTGCAGAGTATACTCAAATCATCTTTAGGTTGCTTTTTAATTATGGCAGGTGGATATAAAAAACATTTGAAATAGCATCGATAAGCTTAAACAATAAATACATTAACAAATAACAACTAATCTACCAATAGGAACCTTGGATTTCACCATAAACCCTAATATAAAAAGGAAATACAAAAAACTTGCAGCAAAAAAAATATTGTTTGCCTTATGTAACAAAAAATGCATCTTCAGCAATATCCAAAATTGACCAGGAAGTATCCCCATAATTTTAACGGCAATTTTTGTATCAAGTCTATAGCGCTAAAACAACTTGACAATCTGACAAGTTAATGCACTATTCTGACATGCTCAGAATCCATTTTCACAGTTACCTGAAGTGGTAATAATGAAAGGTTGCCAATCAAGTGGACATATCCAATATGATATTTATGATATAATCATATTGTACTTGCATAATATCCTTACCAGTTAATACAGAATGTTCAAAAATATCAGCCTCCATTGCACCCATGTAAATTTTCCAAATTTCAGGTCGAGAGCAAGGAGCTTTTCTTCGCATACGGCGGATGTCTTCTGTGTTAATTAGTTGTTGACGAATAGCACTAAAAAAAAAGAACCAAAAAAATTAGAAATAACAAAAAACAAGAATTAAAAGAAATAACTACCAGCTCAGTTAAAAAATTTCAACAACATTCATATGATGAATATTTGCTAAAAAGGCAAAATCAAATTACATTAAATATAATCGCATCAGTACGAAATCAAACCAAGGATTGGGAATTTAACTAGCTTTCACAGCCATCACAGGATGCATACCACATCACATACTCCGTAAAAGAACACAATCTAGACATCATTAGGAACACAGCAGCTAATCTAATCATAATAGTAATGATGGTGAAAGTGGACTCTTTTATGTAGTAACCAAAACTAAAATAAAATAAAAAAGTAAAAATAAAAACATATGTATAAGAAAGTCAAGAAGCCTTTCAAAGACATTCTCACACGATGCCGCCCCCATCAAATTATTTGGACACCGTCAATAAATAAGAAAAATCAGTATTTAAAGTTATATTTTAATTATTAGCTTTTCTCATGAACTACAATTTGATTGAAAATGCATATTGCAACAAAATTCAATAGATCTAACACAATAATACCTCAACTCGTTTATCTCTTCTCCCCAAATTTAGTCCATTTGATCATGTTAAAACATATTCCAACCAAAAAAAATACAAGGAAACTAATTTGGCATGAAAGGGGAGCATAAATCATAACATAATATAAGAAGCATGTCACCCCATCATCTCCTATATTCACAGAACAGGAACACACCCTAGAACCATGATTGATTAATTTAAAATATTATTTTAAGATTTTGTTCTCCAGTCAAGAATTCTTCTACTACCATCTCCAAAGGCTCGATTACTTTCAACCTGAGATTTCTCATTCCTATTTCTCTCCATCTCCTTTTACGTGAGATGAAACAAACCTGAGGCAATTTTTTGACAGGGATGCATGGTTGACACCTGCCAATGCTTCAGGAGCCTTATGCAGACCTCATGAAATCCTTCCAAGCCCTCCAAGCCTTCCAAATTATTGTCGATAGAGGATCTCCACAATCTACAAGCCCTCTTCAACTATGCATGGAATACAGGAGAGAAGAGGGGGGCAAGAGGTATGGTTTTCACTCTGATGATCATGTTGTAACTCGATGTTGACACTACAGAAAATAGTGTATAAGGCTTCCTAGGGAAGAGTTTATCCTCCAGATCACCCAAATTACAAGGCCAAAATAAAGCAATATTAGGCAATGAAATATTTACGAACATGTAGAAATTCTTGTGGAGGAAAAATTACTCTGTTCATAATCCACAAATCGGGTACATATTTATAAATAGAGAGAGAAAAAATCAATCCCTCCTAATTTAGAAATTTACCGAGCATGTCACACCTATTTTAGGAAATGAAATAATCCAGAATAAAAATAGAAAAAACATAAAATTGGAAGGAAATAAACTAAATAAAAGGATTCTTAAGATATCTCAATAAAATCCTCCAAGATTTGGATGTAATAGTTGGACCACATGAGAGAGGTCAACATGGAAAGAACCAAATCTTCTAAGAATTCCAAAACCCTTGAGCTCGGTCGTAGATGTCTTAGAGACCGAGCTTGCTATTGAATTCTGAGGTGTTCTAAGGAAGAGTGTTAGTATATTTCAGTACTGCAAATCACCTTCCCCTAATCCAGCACCTTGGTGTATCACGAGATTAGTGTGCTGCTCTAAATTACTTCCAAAGAGTTTTTTTAGTACTTCAAACTGCTCCTTCGTGAATTGTTCAGCCAATCTTTTGAATGTAATATTAGTATTTTCCTTTTGATCTTTCTTTCCCTATTCAGGTTTCCAATATACAGGTTTTCCATGAAGTTTCGACATTTATCCTTGATATGCCCAATCTTCTTGCAATAGTCACATGTGGGATGAATCTTCATGTTTTGAGTCATACGAGGAATTTTGAGTATATAGAACCAAGCTTTCAGTAGCATCAGCTTCTTTCTGCTCTCCTCTCCTAACTTTCATCAAATGCTTCACGGGTAAATGGAAGGGGCATTGTTCACATAATATTAGCTCTCACCTCACAATTCCAAAGTTAGTCCTAATAGAAATTTGAGGGTTCTCTTCAACTCAATATGGATTTAAACATCACAACGTCAAGTGGACATTTCCACACATGTATCCAAATTGTAGTCAATATTTTATCGAGATGTCGAAGTATTGGGTGACAGTTAGCTCTCATTGACGAAGGTCATGATGCTTAATTCAAATCTCAAACTTTACAGTGCTTTCGATACTTGAATATGTTTCTTTTGCGGCCTCCCAAAATTTTTTAACAATATTGCAGAGCATAACTTTCCTCCCACTTCAGTAGTCGTTGAGTTGATTAACTAATACATAATCATATGATTTCAATTCTTCCATGTACGGTTGTTAGGATCAGTGATGTCAGGAATTGTCTTCTCTCGTGAGACATTCATCTTTTCATTTACCACAATAATAAAAATCACTGATTGAAACCATTGAAGGTAATCAAGAACATTAAGTTTAAGATTTGTGATAAAGTTAGGGAGTCCAGAAGTCGTCATAACAAAATTCATGGTCTCTGATTCAGAGTGGACCTCCAGAGTAAGACTTGAAGTCTTCATCCTGTACTTGGTTGTCGACCCTAAGAGTAATTAAGGCTACTTCTCATTGACTGTGGTTGTCTTTGACTACAGCTTTTGCAGGTAGGAGGAAGGTTGTTTCAAAAAAGGAAACACTGCAAGAAAGCATACAAGGAAGTAGACAACCTGCAAGGAAATCTGCAGGGTACGACTTGCATGGAAAAGAAAGAACAATTGCGGGAAAATTTTGATAAAGGGCATTCAACATTGAAAAGCTTGAGTGGAGGGTCTGCTGTAGGAAGACAGGTTGCAGTGAGAATTCTGGGGGAGGGCCTGCAACAGGCATGCTTCTGATTGCAAATAGAATTTTGGAGGGGCCTATAGCAAGGAGAATTTCTGGTGCGGGGAGAAGCTACGAAAAGGCCTACAAAGTGAAATCTAGACGAGGAAGTTTTGGGTGCCTATAGAGAATATTCTAGTGCTGATGGCACGGGGAGAAGCTCTATACGAGGGCATGTTGCGGGTAAAAGCTCCGGCAGAAGGCCTGTTGCAAGGAAAGGTTGATAAGGAGCTTATAGGGAGAAATTCTAACAGACTGCAGGGAAGGGCTTCTACAAGGAATAGTTCCGGACAATAAGAGACGTGCCAACAAATGAGAGTTGTTGAAGGGAAAGCAAAAGAATGCGGGAAGTAACATCCAAAAGGCTGGCTGGAGTAAGTTCTTGTGGTTGCTGCTTTGTTGTCGGAGGTGAGGATCGTTAGTTGTTAGGTGCAGGAAGAAGAATGGCTAGCTGCTGCTGTCATTGTCATTTCTGTTTGTTGCAGCTTGTCACGGACTAACTTTCCTCAAGTCACCAGTGCGGCTTTAGCGCTCTTTCTTAGCACTAAATCAACCTCACCCTTGCAAAGCTTGACTTTTAAGCACCAAGCACTCTTAAGAAGAAGAGTAGAGAGAAAGGAACACTTCACACTTGAATACTTGAATGTTTTGATTTAATGCTTGGGTGATCACAAATGAGGCCCTCCAAGCCTAATGAAATATTCTAGAATACATTAAACTATTATAGTTTCTAGAGAGTTCTACATTTGTCTCTTATTACACACATAGCCCTAGAACATTCTAGGTTATTCTTAATTTCTCCTTGGAGCCTTTCTCTCTTATTTTCTCTAGAATTGGATGGAATCTTCTAGATCCCCCTGGATGGCTCCCTACATTCCAGCATTTTCTAGAATCTTCAGCCCCATGCTTGCCTTGCCAAATTCTTGAATATAGCGGAGCGTAACACTCTCCCCCACTTAAACTTGCAATGCCCTCATTGTGGTTTCCCCTGTACCTTTGAAACTGCCTTCTCGGTTCGCCCCTAGTCTTGGCAAACTTTGGTTTCTCCTTGGTATGGGAGAGGGGTGTCATGCAGCAAGTCTTCCTGGTCGGCGGCTTAGCCTTTGCCTCCAACTTTGTTGAACCATCTTTCTTCTTTCTTGGTGGAATCTCCACCACTTTCCTTGGCATCCAATCTCCTTGGGCCTTTTCTCCTTCATTGATATCTTGAAGGATAACCAAGTTATCCTCCTTGTCCTGGTCAATGTCATCCTTGAGCTGGATCGTCGATAGCATTTTGGATCCTTGTTTGCTTAACCTTATTATCGGTATTGAACAAGCTTAACTTCCTTCCGTGATGCATAAGCTATTGGCAAATGGCATTGGGAATACTCTTGCTTGCTCCAAGAAGTTCATTCTTATGCAACTTTGTAATCATTCAAAGGAATGACGGAGAAGTCTAGAGTACCTGACCATGCTCCAATGTTGGTCTTGACTCCCTTAGCCACTCCGCCGATTGGCATCTCTGCTGAGTTAACGGCTTTAATGGAGCCCCATCGTTTAGTCATCTGCAACCTCAATCTCTTTGTTTCCTCACTGGAGATGAAGTTGTGGGCAGCACCCGTATCTACCATAACTCTGGTGGTCTTCCCTTCTATTGTCATCTCCACAATGAGTAACCCCTTCCCTTGGGGTTTAGTCAAAGCTTGCATTCCGTTCAACAGTTGAAGAGATCCTACATGTGTCTCCATGTCATTTTCCCTATCACTTTCTTCTTCCTCCTTATGGCTTGCAAAAAGAGAGTTGAGGGCTTTCTTCTGAGGGAAATCTCTTGCCCAATGAGGTCCTTCACAAAGAAAGCAGCGATTTTGATATGGCTTGTTGTTAATCTTTCCATTGTCCCTTGCCTTTGTTAGAGTTGATTCGCGACGTTTCTCCTTCTTGTTTTTGCCCTTGCATCCCCAGCTTTGACATCACAACTCTTCTTATCTTTAAGCTTTCTGGACTCCTTTGAATAATCAAGCAAGCTTTCAGCAACCGCGATGGGAGTGGCAAGATCTTGCACTCCTCGTCTCCTAAGCTCGGTCTTTGCCCAATCTTGGAGACCATCCATGAAGTTAAAAAGAGCATACTTGTCTGATATATCTGGGATTTCAAGAACCAAGTTTGTAAACTCCTTGAAATAGTCTCAAATCAAACCCACTTGCTTAAGCCTTCGCAGCCAGGCTCGAGCCTCATTTTCGGCATTCTCGGAATAGAATTCTCTTTAGTTCTCACTTGAAGAAAGTAAAAGTGGACATGGAGCACAAACCTTTCTCTACATCTCCTTCTCCACCAAAGCATAGCGATGTCCAAGAGATAAAGAGAGGCAAATTGTATTTTTGCATCTTCATCGGTAATCCCCATCGCTCCAAAGTATTGCCCTAGTCCCCATAAGAAGTTTTCTACTTCTTTCGCGTTGTGAACCCCTCCAAAACTCATAGGTTTTGGAACTTCAGTTTTCTTGGCTTCAAAAGTGGGATGGCTTGTGAATACCTCTAGTGCTCTCTTGCATAGTGAAATGTCTCCACGCATCTCCTCCAAGCTAGCACGCATGTCCCTCATCTCATCCTCATAGGCTCTTCGTACCCCTTGGAGCTTCCCCAACAAATCCTCTTGCAACTTAGTCATATGGCCCATTAAGGTTTCCTCAAGTTGGAGCATCATACTTCTGATTGTTGAATGGATGGTGATGTCCTCCTCCTCGAGTCCATCAACCCTTTTGCCAAGATCTTCTACTTGGCCCTCCATGCCATTCATTGCCTCCTCCATCCGAGCAAGGCGCGAATCAAAGTCATGCATGATCTCCTTAAACTTCCCATGTGGCTTGGGTGCAACGGGATCTCTTTGCTCTTGGCTCCTCGCCCTTGAGATGACTCCACATTAGTGGCTTCCGACTCCATCACGTGCTTCTTGACACTCTTTGTCATTTCTTCGAACCTAGTCTCTGATACCAACTGTCACAGACTAACTTTACTCAAGTCACCCGTGCGGCTTTAGCGCTCTTTCTTAGCACTAAAACAGCCTCACCCTTGCAACACTGGACTTTTAAGCACCAATCACTATTAAGAAGAGGAGTAGAGAGAAAGGAACACTTCACACTTGAATACTTGAATGTTTTGATTCAATACTTGGGTGATTACAAATAAGGGAAGGGACTCTATAGTCCCCTCCAAGCATAATGGAAAATCTAGAATGCATTAAACTTTTATAGTTTCTAGTATGAATTATAAATGAATCAAAACTAGGAGTCAAACAAAAAATTTAGTGTAAGTGAACCATGCAAGAACATGAGCCGTGTTCAATAATTCAAACTTTACTCGCTAATGAGCTCGCAAGTCAAGTTTATCAAGACGTGGACTTGATTGAAACCAAAGTCAAGCTCATCAAGACAAAGTTCAATGGCTTCCACGCCTACTTGATATGAATGGAGCTGGCTAGAGGCAGTCACAACTTGAGAGCTTATTTCTTCTTCAGCTGGTTTAATCAATACCTTCTCCAAAGAACTCCCGCTATGACTTCCTCATCACAAGTGTTGTGAGTTGCTTCTCTACCAAGCTCCCTTAGTGACTTCCTCACCACTAGTATGGTTGATGCATTTTCCAAAAAGCTTCATTCAAACCTTCTCAACTGCTACGTTCATTAGCATTGATCATATATGTATATATATATATATATATATACATACATACATACATACACATACATGTGAGAATAATACCCAGTGTATGATTGGTCTAAATATAGTAAAATTTGTGATAGGAAGAAAGATATAATTTTAACAGTCATGACTGGATGGTTAAAATAATAAGTGCCTAAAATATATCATGCAATAATAAGCTATCATGGTGACTAAAAAGTAAATTTTATAGACTACAACTAAATCAAAATTGAGTGTTGGGCTAAAAATAGTTGATAGCTAGATTGCGCGCAGCAGATATGAAAGTGTTAAAATGGATATGTAAGAAATACTAGAATAAATCAAGGAAAGAATATATTAAGTGTTATAATGGTATCTATTATAAATAAGAATGTTAAAATTTATGTTGTTTGAACTTTGGACATATAACAAAAAGTAGAAAATGTACCCATGATACATGTAAATATACCTATTGACCTACAATAAAAATGAATATAAGTTGTTCAAAACATTTATCAACAATAAATTCAACACAAGCTAACATGAATAAAACAAAATTAAGAATTCATATACCAACCCCAACAAGTCGAGAAAAAATGATGATGATGATGATGATGATGATGATGATAATCAATTTGAACACAATTCAATACTACTCATGTAAATAAACATGTAAGCATTTGACATCACATTTCAGATTAATTGATGACAAATTTAAGTTTTGTGAATAATTATTAATATAATAATCATTCATCTCGAATGGACGTAGAACACTTATATAAATGCAACAAAAATGAGTAAATATTTTTGTGAGACATTATAGATGTGGTGAGCATCAACTTTTGAATGCAGGAGACATACTCAGCATGTAAGACCATAGAATCATCTATCAGCACCTTCCTTCTCTTATACATGCCTACCCTGGACATCGTGCGGGGCCGTTTTAGAGATGGAACTTTAGAAAGTGAAGGGACGGAGCCAGTTTCCAAAGATGGAGCCGTCTTTCCAACTGAGCAACCAGCCATATGGTTAATACAAATAATGAATGGAGTTACCTTGGACTATCACATGTAGAGTATAAATTCAGAAACTTAGACATTCTATAAGGAAATAGAACACTAATCTAACAGATTTGCATACCCAAAATAGATGCCAATACATCATCATTGGCAGAAATATAGTCTGCATTTCTTCTGCTTCTCGGTATTCCAGATAATTTGGCAGAACTTCCAGATTGCAGTGTTGTAGTGCTATCCATTTCACGTCGCTTTCTGCTGTATTGACTGTTATTTCTATCAAAACTTCCATCAGATTCTGCTACTCCCTTCTCTGTGACTTGCAGACCTTGAAAAACTGGAATATCGACAACAAAACTGGAAGCTAACATCTTCTCAGGTCCTAGAAATTCAGAACTGGGAGAAACGTTTGCATAATTCAAATGTGTTACTTTCGAAAAAACACCCATTGATGGTTCATCCACCTTACTGCTGATATAGTTGAAATCAGAGGATGTGCATCTTGACATATTCTGGGACTTCATACTAGTAACTCTGTTATTGGTATCGCGCAAATCTTCACCTGAGAAAACAAAATATCACATTTCTCCCAATAAAGAGTAGAATTTGCATGACATTCAAGATGACTAATTGCTTATAATATTCAAGCTTCCTAGTTCCATAATTTTAAGAATGTAATGAACAGTCGTGAGTCAAACAAACCTTGCACCTCAAATGAGGATCTGAAATTGTGTAGCTCGTCCTCCCTCAATGGGGTTTTCAAACTGCAAGAACGATCCCTGAGAGACAACTCAGATGCTTCTCCCAAAGCCCCAGCCACTGACAGCGAACTAGATTGATGCAGATTTGAACCACAAGGTTTTGAAGCAAAATCAGATCCAACCACAGATGTACTGATGCAAGAATCACCATCTTCCACAGAACCTATGTTCGCAATTTGTGATGGCTCGTTACAATCCCTTTTCTGCGTCCTTTTCACATTCGAAATACTTCCTGCCACATCCATGTTATCTGTGCATATACTGGAAGGAAAAGGATGTGCTTCAAAACGTCCTGGCAGGTTAGGAGGGGGTGTCGAATTAATTGCTTCATAAGAAAAACCTGAAGAACCACCCAGCTTAACAGAGGGTTTCATTTTGGTTGCTTCTAGAGAAAAACCTGATGGACTGCCATGCAAAAAAATTGAATGCAGATTTGAACCATGAGATCTTGAAATGAAATCAGATCCAACCAAAGAAGTGCCCACAGAAGTACTGATGCAAGAATCACCATCTTCCACACGATTTAGGTTGGCAATTTGTGATGGCTCATTACTATTCCTTATTTGTGGCATACCTCCTAATGCATCCATGTTATCATTACAAATGTTGGAAGTAACAGTCCCTGCTTCATAATGTGCTTCCAGCTTAAAGGGGGGTGTCAGATTAACTGCTTCACGAGAAGAACTCACAGGGTCACCATGAAAGAATATTGGATGCAGATTTGAACCATAAGATCTTGAAAGAAAATCAGATCCAATCATGGATGAATTGATGCAAGAATCACCATCTTCCACATGACCGTGGTTGACAATTTGTGCCGGTTTATTACAATCCTTTTTTTGTGTCTTTTTTACATCCGAAATACCTCCCGCTACATCCAAGTTATCTGTGCAAATATTAGAAGTAACATGCTCTGTTTCAAAACGTGCTGCAAGATTAGGAGAGGGCGTTGGATTAATTACTTCATGAAGATATAATGAAGGATCACTATGAAAGACGCCTGTATGCAGATTTGAACCACAAGAACTTGAAAGAAAATCAGATCCAACTACGGACGTAGTAACACAAGAATCAACATCTTCTACACGACCAACGTTAGCAACTTTTGATGGCTCATTACTATCCTGTTTTTGTGTCCTTTTCACATCTGAAATACCTCCTAATACATTCATATTATCTGTACAAACAATGGAAATAACAGAATCATCTTCAAAATGTGAGGCCAAATTAGGAGCGGATGACAAAATAAATGCATCTTGAGAAAAACCTGAAGTATTTATAGCCTTCTCATTCTCAAGCCTGCGATTAGCTGTTGATATATTTCTAACTTCATTGCTAGTTAAAATACTATGCTGATATTCAGGCCCTAAAACTAAACCAGCCTCATCAGTTCTTAGATTCCAATTTGAATAAGTAGGTGCTAGAGCTTCGGGCAGTGGCAATCCTTGAGCAGTATCACCTGCCTTACAGCCTAATTCTGCACTTAAAAAAACAGTTTTCTTTCCTGATTCAGCGGATTCACGCTCCATGCAAGGACTACTACAACTTCCAGGCTTGTATGATTCAACATGTGTCTCAGCTTTTTTCTGGGGACTCGAAGCCAGAACTTCTTGAAAATTGGATGGAGCAACTTCTAACAAGCCAGAAGTTGATTGTTCTTGCGCATGTTCAACCAAACGTGGGGTTATAACTGCATTTTGGGGGCAAGGAATTTGTGTTGATAAATCTGTATGACACTCAGGTCGAAATACTTCATTAAGGTCTGGAGTTTGTGTGGTATAACTGTGTCGATGAGAAGAATTTGGATCCCTTCTCAATTCCTCCACATTTGAAAAACAGTTCTTGTCAAAATTATTAGAAAGAAGCTCTGACAATTCATTTGGGATTTCACTACCTTTTTCCTCATCATATTCAAATTGTACATCCATTCCCATGCTTGTTGAAGGAACAGAAGTTTCTACATGTAAACCACTGCAGAAAAATAGTTGCAATAGATCAAGCACATAAAAAAAATTAAAGCAAGGCATCAAAGAAATAATCTCATTTGAATAAGTGAAACCTCAAAGTGTGTAGATCAAGATGCTTATGAGATAGCACACAAGCATCAATGGAGAGACCTAACACTTACAAGAGTCTATAAGCCGTAACAACTCATCTGCTATGGCTAAGCATATATAAAATACAAGCTTAAAGGATATAGAATGAGTAAACTTACCTAGTTTTGAAACTCATTGAAGCCTCATTATGTTGTGGTGAGATTTTTTTGTCTACAAATAGTTCCTGAAAGAAAAAAAGAAAAAATTGAAGACATTTGTCAGAGTAAGATCCAACGTGCAGGTAGCAAACTGCACAAAAAAGTTGTCTACAATTAATGTTAGTGATGCAACATGACCATAAAGGCCATCAATTAGGTCACAAACCAAAGCCATGCATCAAAATTTGAGTTACTCATCTTGCAAAATTTTCAAAGCAAGAATATGAACGCACATAATCCCTCTAAAATTATCCGACAATAATTAAGGAGTTTAATGTGATATTCTTCACTGAATGGCTCCTCCACAATAATAAAGAAGACAAAAATCGTCATAAATTGCTTAATTTTAAGACTACTCTACCTAATTTTATATATATATATATATATATATATATATTTTTTTTTTATTTCATTCTCTTTGCATTAGTACAAACCATCAATCCATGAAATGGTATTTTATTGGCTCTAAAGACCTTCAAATTTGTCTAAGCTTAAATAAGTCCTACAAATAAAGCATTGTTTTAAACTTAATTCATGGAATAAAAATTATCTTTTACTCGTGCAAATTTCATGTGAAAAGGCTAGCCGAATTCTCTACTCTTTGGTGAAGTTTAGTAGCAGAACCCATAAGGATTTGTTGAGTTTTTAGTTATCTTTTCCAACTTCTGCTCCTAGTCATCTTTTCAAATTTTACACCATGCTGCCAACATAATTTCCCTCGCCTCCACATAAAGACCATGTCAACCCTAAATCATTACCTTCACCAATCCCAAGTCAAACTTCTAAAACCTTTAGAACTATCCTACACACTCTCCCACAATCCCTAAAGCTTCTAAAGTCCTCGAATTCCCATTAAATTAAATATATTCTAGCCAGAAGACCTAAGTCAGCAGAACAATAATTTACTATAAGCAACTTAATTTAAAAGCTCCTAACTCTTTAATCACTGATCCAAAAAACATAAAACCACCACAATTAGTTCCCTGTCCCAAACCTTTGATCAGGAGTTCCACACTATTTCCTACAGGAAAAACATAACATTTCAAGGCCTAATAATTTCATCAGTAATCTGTCCATACTCGAAATACAATTTCTTTCACAACCTTTATACCCCTCCTCCATCACCACCCCAAAAAGAGATCAATCATGCTGTGGCCTTATTATCAAAATCTTATAGACCCTACATCAATTAATAGTTTCAAATTACTCTTAGATTAAGACATAACCTTCAAATAGAGAGAGCAAAAAGCTTCTAATTCATTAAGCTTACAGAAGGTTTCCTTTACAGGTTTTTATTCGAAATGCCAAGGACCTCCAAGCACCCCTAGCAACAACAACAAGAAAAATTAGGATTTGCATCAAGTGTTTCTACACAACATTTGTGAGATATTTAGTTGGGATAATGCTAATGAAGATGATGATTTGAGAGAAACCACTAAAAGAGAATATAAAAAAAATCGATGAAAAAAAAAAACACAAGCACAATAGTCTTTACCTCATCAAGCTCCAAACCTATTTGAGGCGCATCCTCATCACCAAACCTCTCTGGACAAAGAAAAATCATAGCTAATCATTGGTAGAATAAAAAATATACATCATTCAAAATAATGCTGTGCCCAAGGAACTGACCATCTAACCCAAACTTTGCTGTTGGGTATGCGGTGTCATTTACTGTATCTTGAAGAGTTATCTGCTCTCTGGTGCTAACATGATGGTCCACAAAATTACTGCAAAGAAAAATATAAAGTTATCTAAATTAGAGTGTATTTACATCCAGTATTTTGGAAGGCAAGTAAAAGAAGAGAATAAAGAGCACAAGGAAAAATTTTAAAAAGTTACAGTTAATGCCAAATATAAAACTAACTCTGCATGAGAGCAGATATCAAAGCTGACCTGTCAAGGCAGGCACTGTCAGGAAGCTCAAAATTGTCGAGGTCAAAATTTTCTGGCAAGGTAATTGAATTATATGGTGCAGTTGATTCTTCGGGTGGAAGATCAACTGCTGTTGAGCGAAATGCATGTTTTATCTTGATCAAAGCTTCACTACAGTCATTGAAAAGATAGTTCACCTTTTTTGAGTATATCCGCACCACACCAAGTAGAAGGTGACTAGACAGCCGCAGTGCAATTGGTGCATCAGGAAAAAGAATAGAATCTGCAATACATCATCCAGACCAACATTTAAATAAGACATGAAGAAAGCATAAGATCTTTTAAACAAATAGAGATCTGTAATACATAAACACTGCTATATTAAATATGAATTTTTTTCATTAGTGGATACAATGCTTCAGAAAACATAAACTATACGACAAGATGTTTGTTGATGCTACCTTATGAAGATCATTATTTTTCGCAGAGATGAACTGCCTCATAAAAACCATCCTAGAGATAAGGTTCTGATACTACTAAGCTACTGTACATGCTTATTCACACATCAGCAGAAGGTTCTATGTAAAAGTCGTCACAAAAGAAATAGCATTGAAATTTATGATATCTACAAACTAGACAGTTGAGTTTCAAAACGCCTACAGAGAAAATTTTAAAAAAGGAATAATAAGAAACAAAAAATTAAAATTCAGTTCAAATCGTTACTTCAAAATCAATCCCTAGAAAATGAAGATTCCAAGCACAAGCAAAAACCACAAAAACAAACAGATAGAAGAGCCAACACATAAAGGACATAAGCATTAAACGAATATGAGCAGAGAGAACTGAGTCTACCATGAAACCATTACTAAAAAATTTAAAGCACACAAACTGCAATTACTATTGCTTTCTTCCCACATTTATTCGTCATCACCATCGTTATCCCTATCCCAACTATTTTGGGGTCGGCTAATATAAATGTTAATTTTAAATTGCACATGTTGAGTGTTGAGGTCATACTTGTCAATGACAAATGGCGCACCATGACATAAAGCACTCCATAGAGCCATAGCATATTTCACATGGCGTGCCGTCGCAATTTTAAATATGGCATAAAATATTTAAAAAAACATTAAAAAATCAGATAAATATGAATGAATATTAAATCAAGAGAAAAAATGATATAATAATAAAAACAGTGTAACTACTACATACATTCAAATAATCAATGTCTTAATTGTTTAAAATTCAATATAGTATGGCAGTCTAATATTTTTATAAGCAATAAAACCGGTGATTCAAAAAATTATCGCCGTCATCATAAGTCATACAAACCTTATTTCCTTCATCAGCATCATTATAACCTCATAAAACATCATCTTCACTATCATCTTCAACAAGAGAACATGCCCAATGTCATACAAACGACACAATACATACACACACATATTGTGAGATTTACGAGCATTCAAAAATTCTTATATATTTACAAATTCAACATGTAAATTTAATATTAACATATATAAATTTTTTTGTCATAACCATGTTAAAATGTATATATGTATATGTGTGAGTGTGTGTGTGGGAGAGGGGAGAGGGGAGAGGGGGGTGATATTAGCTCAAAAATCATTAATCGCTCAAAAGATGATATGAATTTTCGCTCGGATCAAAATAAATGAGCCAAGTTATGAGGACAAATTTTGGATCAAATTTTTTTCGAACCGATTTTGAGCCGACCCCAAGTCAACTTGAAATCAAATCGCTAACAAAATATAACTGTGAATTTTAGGTCAGAGATTTAATCGCTCAAAAATTGATTCGAATTTTCTCTCGGATCGAAATAAAAAAACTAAGCTATGAGCCAAAATTTTGGATAGAACTTTTTTCAAGCGGATTTTGAGCCGAACCTAGCTCGGCTCGAAATCAGTATATATATATATATATATATATATATATATATATATATATATATATA
>JXCR01125378.1:0-14708 GCA_002079205.1 Phalaenopsis hybrid cultivar
AATATGAAAATGGCGGTCGAGAGCTCTGCTAGGGTTTTGAATGGCGATTTTCGTCGCCTATGATTCTGTCGTTCAAAGGAGAGCGCTCTTACCTAGTCTCTGTCGTAGACTCTCCGCTTCCTCTCGTTATTTCTTGCTTCGTCGGCTCACGTCCTTCTTCGACGTCGACGGTTCTATCTGCGTCTCTTCGATTTCGACGACGACGTCCAAAGCTGTTCGCGTTTGCTTCGTCCTTCCTTTGTTTCTACGCTGACTTTCGTCTCTCCCCGCTCGACAACTTCAGTTCGCGTCTGCATCTTTCTGTTTGACGCCGACGTTCTCCTTCTGAGTTCTCGGTAGTACTCAGACAACAATTTTATTGAGATCTTCTAACAGGAGGATTTCCCTGCTCTCTTCTTTGTTTGAACCTGACAAAGCCTCTTTTGCCCACATGGTGGGTAATCCTCAGGTGGAGTCAGTGGTTATCTTCCCCTCAAATTATAAGGATTGTTGTGATGGTGCAGATGACTGCCCGTTTGTTAAGAATGCAAGTAAGAAAACTGGGAAAACAGTAATTTTTTTCTTTGAATTAGAAAATTCAACCCTGATTTATAAATTGAAGTTCGCTCTTATTGAAAAATTTCGATGGGGACACCCACCTATGGAAGTTATCAGAAAAAATTTTGATGACCTCAAACTAGCAGGAAAGCGGAAAGTAAAGCTCATGGATGAGAGATATGTGTTGATTCAATTAACCTCGGCTAAAAACCACACTCAGATTTTCTCCAAAAAATATCTTAACATTACAGACAAGTCAATGAAGTTACTCAAGAGGTCTCCTAATTTTGACCCTAATAATGAATCTCCTACTGCACCGATATGATTTAGTATACCTGGTCTCAAACTGCACTTTTTTCATCATCAGGTTCTTTAATCTATTGAGGCCATATTAACGGACTCTATGAAGCTAGATCTACCCACTTTCAACCTAACCAGACCTTCTGTGACCAAAATACTTGTGGAAAGAGATAATACTTTATCTGATGTTACTGAATTCTGGTTGGACCCAACTCATAATGGATATTGGCAACAAATAGTCATGAAACATAAATCTCTTTATTGTTCTCATTGTAAGATGTTTGGGCATACCTTTGATAAATGTCACAAGCACCATCCTAATTTGAAATCTAAAGATCAAGTTAATAAGGATGAGTCTAACCACACTTCTTTAGACATATCTGTTTCTCCTGGAGAGAAAACTACAATAGGACAATATTTTGTGTCTTATTAAATTGCCCCAGCGGATCCCACTTGACAATACTTTTTCTGTGATTGATGTGATGTTGAATGGCACTGCTGGGAAACCTACACTTTCAAACCATATTGAAAACAGCACTAAGGATCCTTACCTACAAAGGATTGTGTTCGGACTGATCATCAGAAGAACCTTGCAGCTCCCTATATTCAGGAAGTATCAGGTGTAGAGGCTTTTACATACACTAGAATCTATTGTGGGTACAACTGTTGACAATCCTACTACAGCTCTACCACCTCATCCGAATGAGCAACAATCTTCGGATGAGGAATGACAGGTTTACACTTCTAGGAAGAAGAAGAAGAATGAAGATCTACTTGGGCTAGTGAATCTAATGGATGATACTCTGGTTGCTTCGGGTAATGGTACACAACTCACCGTTTTGTTAGCCGATTCCCTTTCGAGAACTAGAGGCAGAGACATAACTAAATTGGGTTGCCCCGATTGATCTTATATGTACCATCTCTTTTTTGCTTTTCTTTTTTTGTGTGTGTTGTACGGTGTGGGTTGAGTGCCTCATACAACCTATCTGTATGTTTTTCCCTTTAACATAATTGCCCTTGTGCCTTTTTAAATATATATANCTTATCCTGGTATGCATTTAAGATTAAAGGAAATGTTCTAGATTATGTTAATTACAAACACATCAAACCTATAATTTTTNATTGTAAAATGTTGACCTTCGTAAGTATCCACTAGTTCGATCTAGTCGAATATGACGATATGACATAAAAAGGATGTGATTTCATGAGAAATCAACAATACATGTTTTGAATTCATTGCTTATTTACTAAATGGACAGTCACAAAGTTCTTGAAACATTGAAATGGTTTTTAAATGCCCTTGTATTACCTGAGCTGTGACATGATGAAAAGATCTGAATTAGCTACAGAGGATTTTCTGGGAATTTGCACATGAACACATGTTTAATGTATAATAATAATAATAATAATTGTGAAATTTTGAGTTTTATTTTCAGGAACAATCTTCCTTGCAGACCGCCCCTAGCTAGCTCATAGAACCTCCTTCTGACAACCCTACTGGACCTTCCCAAGTAGACAGAGGAGCCATTTCTTCCACCCATCCATTGCTCAAGCAAGCAGNATCTCATGGGAGAGGGTTTAGTTCCCGAGTTCAGTGATCGTAACCATCGCTCATGGAAGATCTAGGATCGTATGATCATGTCTTGATCGATCAATTTCATGACAAAGATTGGAGAAAATTTATTGCTTTATAAGGTAGCACAGGTAATTTAGGAGACAACTTGTTAGACTTATTTCAATACTAAAAATTTTGCAGAATTGTTTGAGATTGAGAATTCTACGTGAACACCAACAAGAAGAGTGAAGTGTGACTCAATACTTCAAGACATTTATAATGTTCTAGTTACAAGTAAATATGTATGATACTTATGCTTGAAAGTGACGTCAAGATGTTATGTTGTATAAAATAATAATAGAGAAGAAGAGTATGATCAAGTTTTTATTGGGTCTAAATAAGAACTTAGTTGAGATCATAAGAGGAATCAAGGGGATGAAGCTTCTCCTTACTACTAGAGAAGCCTTTGCTAAAGTTAGAAAAGAAAATAGGAAGAAGCTTATGATGGGAAGAAGTTTGAATTCATCTAGAACTGAAAATTCTGCCTTGGACACAACTTCTTCCATGTGTTAAAGTGAAAGATGAATCATTCCTTATGTGAACATTGTAGGAAATTTTGTTACACAAATAACAAATGCTGGAAACTACATGAAAAAACCTGCAGATTGAAAATCGGGAAAAGGGAGGAAAGACTAAGACAACAAGGTCCTTACTTCTCCTGCTTTTGAATGGTCGGCAACCCTAGTCCCTTCACCAAGGAACAACCAGAGATTTTGAAGAATTTCTTTCGAGCATAGAATGGCCAACCAGCTTGATGATACACCAAATGTATCATGTGCTTTTCCTATCTTATTAATAGTGGAAGATTTCAGCCTTGAATAATAGATTCATGTGCTTCTGATCATATGACTGGAGATATTCATGTTCTGGTGCTTAGGTGCCTAGTAAGCTGGTTGAGCGCCTTGGCACCCAAAGGCTGGCGCTTAGGCGCTAGTCAGTTGGTTCCAATATGCTCACTTTTGCCTTGGCTTCGCTCTATTTTAGCTCCGCTTCACTTCAAATGTCTTACCTGCAATCAAAACACAAAAATACCTATGTTTAAAATGCAATCTCATTCATAAACAAGTGTAAAATATAATGAAAATTAAGCATGCTTTAGGACATATCAATAACTCACACTCCTATTTTGAATATCTTTTTCTAAAAAAAATATTTTTTGAGTTTTATTATTAATACACTTTATTTGAGTTAAATTTTTACTTTTTTCTATTTGACTTGCTAGTTCATACATATATTTTTCACTCTTTATAGTATCTAATCTATTATAAAGATCATTAAAAACATAAATTTTAGCATCACAGATTATTCTCTTAGACTCTCTACGGGCCGTTTGATATTTTTCCGAGTTCTCTAAGTTTTACATTTAAACCAATTTTTATAACATAATTTCTAATATTTTATTATTTCTTGCACATTATTCCACCACTAATTATGTTTAGTTATAGAAATTTTTTTCTTTTGATTCATTGAAGAACATTAATTAAAACAAAATTTGCCTTGTGTAGTAATAAATGCCTGTTTTCTACATGAGTCAGAAGCATTTTATCTAGTGGTAACCGAGGTAAACTTTGAGGAGTCTCATTACTGAGTATCTGACCGCTGCATCCACCAAGATGTCAATCTCTAGCAAGGGGTAGGTGTTCTTCGGACATGCGGCGTTGTGATTGATGAAGTCGACGCACATCAGCCACTTTCCGTTAGCTTTCTTGACCATCACGATGTTTTAGAGCCAAGTTGGGTACTGGACTTCACGGACATAACCGACGTTCAACAACTTTTGTACCTTCGTTGTTATTAGTTCGACCAAAGTTCCAGCGGTCGTCCAGATCTTCTGCTGGACCAACCAAAAGTAGAGGCTGATGTTCAGGCGTTGGCACGTTACGTCGACTGAGACGCTGGACATTTAAGCCACGGTTAAAACAAACACCTTCCGGTGCTCTCGAAAGGTTCGTATAAGATGGTTCCTGATTCCTGCATCGAAATGCTCACTGATTAGGAAGATCATACCGGGTTCTTTGCCAGACCGAGTTTTTTGTCGAACACTGGAACTTGGAGGATGGTTTCATTGGTCTCGAGACGCCACTCTCTCTGGATTTGGATATCGAGTTGTTCATGGTCAACAATAGAAACTGCTCATAAATAGTAGCTTCTAGATTGTTCCATGTTCTTCTAGACTGTAATCTCCTCCCCGACACCAGGAAACTTTATGGCCACATGGTAGGAGGAAGTCACTGCTCGGTGGCTATTCAAGATTGGTCGACCGAATATAACAATGTAGTTTGGCGGGGATTCTATTATGACAAAATCCTCTGTGCTAGTATATTTCTTCTCGGGTTCTCCCCAAGCGATGGCTAGGGCGATGAAGCCTAGTGTCTCCTTCCTTTCCCCGGAGAATTCGAACAACCGGCCGTCCAGTGCTGTCAATCGTTCAAGCGGATCTTAACAAAGTCATTTTTAAATAGGATATTCACCGAACTCCTTGTATCAGCAAGAATGCTACCAACTAAGTAGTTGTTGATTAGTGTTGTGACGACGATCGCCTCATTGTAGGGGTTCCTCTTCGGTGGGAGATCTGCATATGTTAAGGCATTGATAAATGGTTACGTGTATACAGGACGATAGAGCATTCATCTCCCGAACGTTATCTCTTCAGGCCGGATGGTCGGGGTCCTCCCTCGAAGATGGCCGGGATTATCCTTGCTACATGGACCTCATTTTCTTGGACAACCACATTTGAGGGTTCTCCTACTGGAGCTTTGCTCTGCCACTGTTTATGTGCGCTGACTGCAACAAACATTTTGAACTTTCTTGCGCAGATGAGTTCCACAATCAAATTTTGAAGGTGACGTCTTTCCTTCGTGTCGTGACCGTTGTCACGGTGGTACTGGCTGTTTTCTTCGGATCTCATAAGGCCGTGGTCGCTTTCAGTGGCGGGGTCGGTTTGAAGTAATCCTTGTTTCGGATGACATGAAATATTTCAGCTATTGAAACATTGAGGGGTGTCAAACTCTGCATTTCCAAGTAAACATGCGGTCGCTCGTAATTTTGACCCGATCATTGATCAGAGCGCCGCTTTCGGTCATGGTGTTCTGGAAGCGTGTGATGCAAGCCTGTAGGCTCTCGATTTCTCACTGCTTGTGGTCGAGTAGGTTGCTCGAGTCTTCCCTTGACATTTGAATGTTTGAGAAGTGTGAAACAAAGTGTCTTTTAAATTCATAGTATCTTGGGATTGTTTTGGTCGGTAGACCGTTGAACCACCAGAGGGCCTACTCCTTCAAGGTGGTTATGAAAAGACGACACATTACGGGGTCGTCAATCTTGAGCAGATCGACTGATGAATCGAATTACTTACGTGGTCGATCAGGTTGCTCCCTCCTTTGTAGGAATCCAGGCGAGGGATCCTTAGCTTGGGCGGGATGCCACCTCTTTGATTTAGCTAGTAAAAGCCCTCCCTGCGAGCGGCCTAACATGCACTCGCATCGGCTTTTCCCATCGCCTGTTTGCCTGTGCAGACACGGCTGTGTCAGTGTGCTGGGACTCGCCGTGCCCCTCTGTCCGCTGGTTACTGACTTGGTTGTTCAGAATAGGCGGGTTCTCCGATGGGCCCCTTTGGAGACTGACTCCCTGAGGTTCCGCTTCTAAACAAGGCTTTTGGTTGTTCCTTTAGGTGATTGCTGCCTAGAGGACCTCGAATTGCTACATCATGAGAGTCATTTGGGTTTGTAGGCTTTAGAGCTCTGCATGGACGTCTGGTTGCGTAGCATCTCTACTGGGTTCCATGCTTGTTTTCTCTCTTTGAGAGGTTTCTCTGTCATAGTCTTTTCCCCTTCTTGTTTGTGGCATGATCCACACTCTTCGCACAACCTTTTAGGATGTTGAATCGTAAAGTCCTTTTTGAACACGCCCTGAGAGTTAGAACCTAACGAATGAGGAAAATGAAAAAGATAGTAAAATAAGTTTAGAATTCACTATAGAGAGAATCAAGAAAGCTCATTTTATTCATATTTTTGCCTTCTATTTATAGAGACAAATTTTCTACAATTACAGAAAGGAGGAAGCAATTATGAAGACCGCTCTTAATACCATTGATGTTCTAATTAATCGTATGGATTTCATACCATATTTGTGTTAAAATTTGAATTCTAATATGAGGGTAATTGACTGGAAAACTTGCTTTAATTTGGCCGATTGAGGCGACCAGCTGAGTGACAACTGCTCCTTGTGCTAGTTCGGCCGAGGCGTTTGATCGAGTGACAATCTCGCCTGCCATGCTAAAAGTTAGTAGGCCTATTAACCGTGATCAAGGGTTCCCGTTTGTGCTCAGGTCGGTCGGGATTGCAGGCGTGGTCTGCCATTCAGATCTCTCTCCATAGTATGTCGGTCGATTCTTCATCACACGGTTAGTTGTAGGACAGTAGGACGCCTTGATCATCTGACCGTCGTCTGGTTTGTTTGATTATATTGAGATCTATACTGACAGCTTTGGTCTGCACATAACCATTCATCTTAAAATCTAAAACTATTAATTGATGTCGGGTACTTAAATTTTTATTTGGAATGATCTTACAATCTCTACAATTTTAAAATCTATTTTTCTCAAAAGAAAACAATCAATTTATGTTTTATTAGATTCATTCATATAAGTGATAATCAGTTCATTTTTTTTCTTAAACAAAATATTAGCAAGAATAAAATCATAAGCTCAAACAAAATCTAATGACTCTACCTAGTCATTCCAAAATCATAGCCACCATAAATGCTTCTAAAAGTTTTTGCCACTCTACTGACATGTTCATATAAATCTTCTACAATAAAAATTATTTCTTCAAGAGGTATTGTTTATATTGATTACGTTAATTTACTTATGAGAGTATTACAAGTTTCTATCATAATATTAGTTTTTTTGCTCGCATCCGTCTTTGATGTGAGAACGCTTGCTTATTTAACACTACACCCAGATATTGGTACAACTACCCTTGCACACTTTTCACTGCATTTAGACAATGCAGGGATACCCCAAAATTTATTTAACAATTTAAAAGATTCATTTCATTTTTTTTTTTTTTTGATAATCTCTACAATTATTGTCGACTATATATTCACATCAGAATAACGTCACTTCAGTAAGAATAGGGTATGTGCCCTTTGCTGTGTAGTCAGTTTATTTGCGACAATGCAATTGTTTGATGACTATGCTCTAAGCATGGGGGTTTTCCTTCGTCGCTATGTCTGTCAGTTTTGAGTCACAAGGTTCATTCAATAAAACACAAATCCTCTATTAGCTAAGGTCAGCCTAAAATTGGCCATTTTGATAAAATTTTAACCTTGTTTAAAGGATTCTGTCGGTATGCAACGTATGGTCCTTGATAAGAATTCTCTTGTTAGACTAGGTCAATTACTAATTAATGTGGGTTCATGTTTGCCTAAGACTAGAGAATAACGAGTCCTATATTGTATTTGTTTTCATTCCTCCGTCCGCTTCTTGTTCATACCTATATATTTTCTTTTTTATAGTCTAAATTATTGCTTCTATAGTAAAGAATCTGAGCTTGCAAACCAACATTAATTGGAAGCGTTCTCTTTTAATTAAGAATAATAATCATTCATGTTGGTGTGTGCTTTTGGGAATCTTAAGTAATGGCTGAAATATCTTGATAGTGTTATATCTATTATCTCATATGTTGAAAAATTAACTCATGCGCTTAATATTGTTAGGGCCGTTGAAGATATCCAAGGTGCACATGCTGCATGATATCTCATTTTATATTATTTTTTGTGTTCTGCATTTCATTGTTATAGTGATGTAGAATCTCTTCCATGTTCTAATTTTTGTTATCTTGTTGCTTAATGGATTTTTGCTTAATATATGATTTTTGTTGAATAGGCATCGCCGGTAGACACGTTCTTAAAAATATATATTTTTTTCAAATACAGTCTTGACAAAGTGCACAGATGAATGAAATTAGATGCTTTGTTAGTCACGGCTGTCTTAATGCTGTATTAAGCTCTTATATTATTTTCTATGGTTTACCTGAATTGTGGCCATAGGTTGGACTGATGCTCCGAGGCATGGGATTCACTAACAACACATTGATTTATCTGGCATCTGGGAAGATATACAGGGCAGAAAAGACCATGCGTCCTCTTCTTGAAATGTTTCCTCTTTTACAAACCAAAGAGACACTGGCATCGGCTGAAGAGCTTGCTTCCTTTAAGGTATCGTGTTTCTCACAATGTTTCAATTAGAGGCCTAGAGTCAATTATCTAAGCATAGTTTCTTTTTTCCAGAATTATTCCTCTAGAATGGCTGCGCTAGACTACACTGTTTGTCTCCACAGTGAAGTGTTTGTTACAACCCAAGGAGGAAATTTTCCACATTTTCTGATTGGCCACCGGAGATTTCTATACGGTGGACATTCCAAAACTATTAAACCTGATAAAAGAAAGCTAGCACAGCTATTTGCTAATCCTAATATCGGGTATGTGTTAGTAAATATATTCGACAATCAGTTTTACTTATGTATGAACTATAATTTAAGTTTGATAAGTAGAAATCTCTTTTCTTTAACAATGTTGCAATTACACCAAGTCCTTAAATTTGAAATTATTCAGTTAGAGTTCATTTTTGTTAAACTTGTCACCGATTGATGCTTTTAAAGTGAACTTAGCGTAATAAAAAGGATGACTGCACTTCGTTAAATTTCACTCGAGACCTGTGCTACAAAATATTAAATGGAGGATTCCAACCCCTTCCACCCTTTCTCCCAACATCTTAATCCATTCAGCTTGATTCCACAAGCAGTTAATCTAATTTGGGACTGGTTTTTGACTCAGCCCGAACACCTTGATTGGCAAGTTCTTTTGTGGGAGGCATGAGCTAACCCTATACACACCCTCTCTATCCCAATCCTTCAATTTGTAGGTTTTCATCTTGCTAAGGTAATATGTGGCTGCCAACCAAATCCTCCAGTAAGGATGCTTATGCAACCAGCTTGCCTTTTTCAACAAGCCTTCATGCTAGTGAAAATTGCAAAGAAAACGAATGACTACTTTGACTCCTGAAATCAATTTTGTTAAAAGCTTCAAAATACAACCACGTGATATTGTTTTCCATTGCTCGAGGCATTATGTGTGTGCTGGAGCAAATAAAGTGCTGAAAATAGTTATTCACCTATTAAACTTATTGTTATCATGAAGATTTTTGAATAGTGTAAATGATAAAGATTACATTAAAATACATTCGGTAAAATTATAAAAATTTAAATTTATTGCATTCCAAATTTTAAAATTTTGTCTAGATAATCTTAAATAATGTCTCCGAAATACATTTTAATTAGTTTATAAACTAGGGCTAATTTAAGCTGACAATTTTTGTATTCCATCTTGATCATTTTCCATTGCCAGATCTAAAATCCACCATCCTTTTCTCAAATTCTTGGAATTTTCATTTATGTCATACTCACAACCCTAATATTTGAAGTGATTTATAAGACATCTAATAGATATGAAACTATATAGAAAGTTAGGGTTATAATCGAGCATAATGGAGTCGAGTATGTGGTGGATTGGACTTGGC
This sequence comes from Phalaenopsis hybrid cultivar, assembly GCA_002079205.1. Lineage (NCBI taxonomy): Eukaryota > Viridiplantae > Streptophyta > Magnoliopsida > Asparagales > Orchidaceae > Phalaenopsis > Phalaenopsis hybrid cultivar. Next base: position 10,029 of record JXCR01125378.1, read on the forward strand.
TTGGTCATATTATAAATTGTTCATGTTTGACTTGAGCTTAAGCCAAGCTTTCACATATATGTTCGTACTTGGCTTGTTCAATATTTTTAATAATTGTTCTTAATTTGTAGTTGGCTTTTTTATATTAATTTAACTTGTATTTCGTGAGTTGATAAACCAACTAAAAATTTAAACAGGTATCACGTTCATATAAAGTTATTAACAAATGATTTTATAAACCTAAACAACCAAACATTTGTATCAATTCCAAATCAACATTTAATTATTCTGTATCAATTAAATAAGACATTATATATGTTGCAAGCAAATTTTTTGTAATCAAATAACATAAATAAATATATTAAACATGTCCATTGAATAAAGAAATAGGAAGGAATTAGATTAACTTAATATGTATATTGACCAACAACCAATCAATTATTTTGAAAAAAAAAACGAAAAAAATTATGAATATTTGATAAGAAACATTTTATGTGAAACAAACAAGCCAAAGCCATGTAAGGACGGAAGACGAGCTAAAGTTGTTGAGTGTTGAATAATCATGGTCTGTGGAAAGACAAAAAGTATAAAGATATATCATATTTTATAATTAATCTGGGTTATATAACTAATAAATAGATATTATGTATTTATATAATGAAAAATTAATTAATATTAAAATTTATGATGGATAAAAATTAATTAAAATTGATGATCAGTCCAAACAAAATCTATTGATTCTTGAATATCAAAATGTTTGCATAGTAGTCTCTTGCGTTTTTTAATATTCTTTAGAAGTCTTCTATGGGAATGATCTCATCAATATTAACCATTAGAATGGTAAATTTACTCAGGCAATGTTTTGACAAAGAGAATGATTAGATTTACGTTGTGTATATCTACTTTGGTGAATTTATTGGACAGTATATGGAGGGATTGCTTCAAACCATAGAAGGATATTTTAAATTTGCATAATTTGCTTGTTGTGTCAAATGTCTGATGGCCAAAAGAAATTTTTATGTAGATATCTCTTTAAGGTCATGTAGCACTTAGTGGGATAAAGGGCTTGTTGTTGCTGTTTTTTAAGGTCGCCTTTATGACATTCTTGGCATCTAATTGGTAAAAGTGACCAATTCAAGTTACAAGAGGTAAGAAAACTAGTTTTGTGTTTAATTTTGCTGTATGAGCAAAAGTCTTTTGATAGTCTAACTCTGGATTTTGTAAGACTTTTTTCCATCTGTTATATCTAAAATCTCTTCATACTTTCGTCAACTTATGTTTGATTGTAAAAAAATCATTTACACCCCATTGTTTTCTTTCATAGTGGAAACATAGCAATCTCCCATGTTTTGTTTTTTTNTTTAAGTTTGATAAGTAGAAATCTCTTTTCTTTAACAATGTTGCAATTACACCAAGTCCTTAAATTTGAAATTATTNTGCCAAGAGAAATTTTTATGTAGATATCCCTTTAAGGTCATGTAGCCGACCCCACTTAGTGGGATAAAGGGCTTGTTGTTGCTGTATTCTAAGGTCTCCTTTATGACATTCTTGGCATCTAATTGGTAAAAGTGACCAATTCAAGTTACAAGAGGTAAGAAAACTAGTTTTGTGTTTAATTTTGCTATATGAGCAAAAGTCTTTTGATAGTCTAACTCCGGATTTTGTAAGACTTTTTTCCATCAGTCATATCTAAAATCTCTTCATACTTTTGTCAACTTATGTTTGATTGTAAAAAAAATCATTTACACCCCATTGTTTTCTTTCATAGTGGAAACATAGCAATCTCCCATGTTTTGTTTTTTTAAATGCTTGTACCTCATCCTGTATTACAGTTTTTCATTCTTAATATTTGAAGGCCTCAAGAATTTACGTAGGACATATACTGCAAGTTCTCACTACTTTAAAGAAAATTGGTTTGTTGAGATTGTCATCTATCAATTCATTAGTCACGGTATAAATGAAGATTTTTCAGTGGTTTGTGAGATTAGATTAGATTATTGATCTTGCTTATGACATGTTCGGTGCTCCACTTTTTTTGTTTACTTTCCCTTTCAGAATAAGTAAGCATCTCATGATTTTCAGTAATAGCTATAGATAGACTTGGACATGGAGATATCTGGTATTATGATATTTGTAGAAGTAATATTCCTTAATTGATATTTTTTAGAAAATTTCTTCCCTTGAATGGTAAATTTTGGATAATTATAGGAGTAATATTCCATAATTGATATTTGTAGGAAGACCTTTATTTGTTTTTAATTTATTCTAGGAAAGCATGTGATTGAGCAGTAGTATCACAAGAATTTTTTTGCTGAACCTTGNCGTTTTTTTTTCCTTTCAGAATAAGTAAGCATCTCATGATTTTCAGTAATAGCTATAGATAGACTTGGAGATGGAGATATCTGGTATTATGATATTTGTAGAAGTAATATTCCATAATTGATATTTTTTAGAAAATTTCTTCCCTTGAATAGTAAATTTGGGATAATTATACGAGTAATATTCCATAATTGATATTTGTAGGAAGACCTTTACTTGTTTTTAATTTATTCTAGGAAAGCATGTGATTGAGCAGTAGTATCACAAGAATTTTTTTGCTGAACCTTGNGGAGTAATATTCCACAATTGATATTTGTAGGAAGACCTTTACTTGTTTTAAATTTATTCTAGGAAAGCATTTGATTGAGCAGTAGTATCACAAGAATTTTTTTGCTGAACCTTGAGAAATTTTTTTTCAAAATTTAATATATATACATATATATATATATATATATATATATATATATATATATATATATATATATATATATNCGACGGTTCTGTCTGCGTCTCTTCGATTTCGACGACGACGTCCAAAGTTGTTCGTGTCTGCTTCGTCCTTCCTTTGTTTCTACGCTGACTTTCGCCTCTCCCCGCTCGAAAGCTTCGGTTTGCGTCCGCATCTTTCTGTTCGACGCTGACTTTCGCCTTCTGAGTTCTCGTGACTATTCAGACAACAATTTTGTTGAGATCTTCTAACAGGAGGATTTCCCTGCTCTCTTCTTCTTTGTTTGAACCTGACAAAACCTCTTTTGCCCACGTGGTGGGTAATCCTCAGATGGAGTCGGTGGTTGTCTTCCCCTCAAATCATAAGAATTGTTGTGATGGTACAAATGACTGCCCTTTTGTTAAGAATATAAGTAGGAAAACTGGGAAAACAATATTTATTTTCTTTGAATTAGAAAATTCAAACCTGATTTAGAAATTGAAGTTCGCACTTATTGAAAAATTTCGATGGGGACACCCACCTATGGAAATTATCAGAAAAAGTTTTGATGATTTCAAACTAGCAGGAAAGTGGAAAGTAGAGCTCATGGATGACAAACATGTGTTGATTCAATTAACCTCGACTGAAGACTACACTCAAATTTTCTCCAAAAAATATCTTAACACTACAGACAAGTCAATGGAGTTACTCAAGAGGTCTCCTAATTTCGACCCTAATCATGAATCTCCTACTGCACCGATATGATTTAGTATACATGTTCTCAAACTGCACTTTTTTCATCATCATGTTCTTTAATCTGTTGGGGTCATACTTAAGGACCCTATGAAGCTAGATCTACCCACTTTCAACCTAACAAGACATTCTATGACCAAAATACTTGTAGAAAGAGATAATACTTTATCTGATGTTACTGAAGTCTAGTTTGACACAACTCATAATAGATATTGGCAACAAATCATCATGGAACATAAACCTCTTTATTGTTCTCATTGTAAGATGTTTGGGCATACCTTTGATAAATGTCACAAGCACCATTCTAATTTGAAATTTAAAGATCAAGTGAATAAGGATGAGTTTGACCACACTGCTCTAGACATATCTGTTCCACCTGGAGAGAAAACTACCACAGGACAATATTTGGTGTCGATTTAATTGCCCCTGCGGACCCCCCTTGACAATACTTTTTCTGCGATTGATGTGATGCTGAATGACACTGCTGGGAAACCTACACTTTCAAACCCTATTGAAAACAACACTGAAAGAACCTTACCTACAAAGGATTGTGTTCGGACTAATCATCAAAAGAACCTTGCAGCTCCCCATATTCAGGAAGTATCTGGTGTAGAGGCGACAACTCATACTTTACATACACTAGAACTTATTGTGGGTACAACTGTTGGCAATTCTACTACAACTTTACCACCTCATCCGAATGAGCAACAATCTTCGGATGAGGAATGACAGGTTTACACTTCCAGGAAGAAGAAGAAGAATGAAGATCTACTTGGGCTAATGAATCTAATGGATGATATTCTGGTTACTTCGGTAATGGTACGCAACTCACCGTTTTGTTAGACGATTCCCTTTCGAGAACTAGAGGCAGAGACATAACTAAANGTAATGGTACGCAACTCACCGTTTTGTTAGACGATTCCCTTTCGAGAACTAGAGGCAGAGACATAACTAAATTGGGTTGCCCCAATTGATCTTATATGTACCATCTCTTTTTTGGTTTTCTTTTTTTGTGTGTGTTGTACGATGTGGGTTGGGTGTCTGTTTGGGCCCGCTCATACAACCTATCTGTATGTTTTTCCCTTTAACATAATTGCCCTTGTGCCTTTTTAAATATATATATATATATATATATATATATATATATATATATATATATATATATATATATATATATATATATATATATATATATATATATA
>JXCR01125380.1:0-16906 GCA_002079205.1 Phalaenopsis hybrid cultivar
TCCAAAAAAAAAATACAAATTTAGAGCTAATTTTTGTAGAAAATTCAATACAACAATAGATATAGTAATCTTCATTACATTATCCAAATCTTGTTTGTTTATGTTCAATTATGTCCCAAAAAATGGAGCCTACCTAGAATGAGAATGAATCATAACTATATATTCCATGGAACTCTCCCTCTGCCTATAGCCAATGGAAATCCATTGCGGACAACTTACTCGCAACCATTTTGACTATAAACCATTAAATAAGTTGAATACTATCCATTCTATTTCATAAATATCGATATAAAATCAGCTGTACCAAACAATAGGACACTAAAAACGGCAACAACAAGAATGAATTAGTGGTTTGATTGAGCAAGGAGAGAGGAAACGAATAAACTGATTCTAAACCCTAATTTATGCAGCTTGAGTGAATGTGAAAACAGAATGAGAGGGGAAGAGTTCCACGTTTTTTTATATGAGACTACAATCGAAGCAGAACACTTGCCTGCTTTGAGAAGAAAAGCAAAATCTCAAATAAAAGAGAAGTAGCACTCTATCCACAGGCCAAACCGTAGGAATTCAACCGATTCTTTCAAAGCAACGATAACATAATTGCAGAATTCCAAGATTACCTGCACAGCTCCACCGTCGCCACTCTCTTTGGAGGATCTCATGATCAAGAAAAGGATTTGATTGGCACAGCAGTTTACAGCCTGCAAATTATAAACAACAAATCGACGCAGCTTTCGTGGAGCTCATACAAACCCAAACTGATGAAGAACAACAATGGACGGAACATCAAAATGGAAAAGTGACATTATAGTGAAATGTAGAAACGAGCAGAACTCTCCAACTGTCGGGTCTCCGGACGTAAAAAATATTACGCACTACCCCCATAATATCAATATTTTCTGTGTTATTGATATGTTATTATATTATTATAACATCAAAAATATTATTAGGACACAATAACATATGAATAACACACAATAATAACTGAATAACAGAGAAAATATTCTAACACAGGGAATATTCTCCTCAATGTTATTCATGTGTTATTGTGTGTTATTCATATGTTATTGTGTTATTATAACACCAAGAATATTCCCAAGACACAATAACACATGAATAACACACAATAACACATGAATAACACGGGGGGAATATTCCCCGTGTTTTTGCGTCATTTTTTTTTCTCAGTCTCGCGGAGTGTCGTGACGTGATTTCATTGACTACGCACGTTACTCTAGGTGCGTAGTACTGATGTAATTTTTTCTAGAGGATGTACCTCTACCCGTGGATTCTTCTTATTTCTTCCTAATTTAAGTTTATTTTGGATCATTCGTTCACTTTAATAATTTTAAAATAATTCAGAAATAATTCTTAGATATCTTCATAGTTGCGCTTCAATAATTTTAAAATAACATCGCGAAGGTCATTTTGAGATTTTTCTAGGTTATTTGAGTTATTGAAGTGGAATATATGGTTTATTTTCAATAACGCTGGAATAATCCTGAAAAAACCATAAAATAACGTTCACGGTATTATTTCTGGGAGTTTATTTCAAGGTTATTAAAGTGGTACTGCGGAGGTTACTTCGGTGTTATTTCGAGGTTATGTCGGTTTATTGTAGAGTCTGTGATTCCACTTAAATATTTTTTAGGTAGGCCCGATATAGCACACATGGCAGTATATTATAGAGAGTCTGCACATAATGCTACGTCCGGACAAAAATTTTTTCCCAAACTGACCGAATGCACTGCCATTCATATTTATATATAAAAAATAGGATATTTTTATTGCGAAACTATAGAATTACATATATTTAATCGAAAATTTTTATATCACAGGTCACAAGAATTTTTTTAAGAATAATTTTCAAAAATTGTTAAACAAGATTATCATTGTTAATGGTGATGTCAATATTCAAACAAAAAAAAATGTATGCTTTTTAACAATATTAATTATAATTTTTTTCATATAAAAAACTATACATTCTTCTTTTCAATAAATGATAAAGTTTAATTTTTGTTAATATTTTGAAAAAGTATTATAAAAGCTAAACAATCATTCGTTGTTTACTATTTTATATAAAAAATATAAATTTATTTATGCAATACATAGTTTCCCACTTAGTATTTTTCTATTAGAGGAGCTCATTGTTAACCTCACTTTTGGTTGAGATCTAGTATTTTCTCTTTAGTAGCCTAGGGTCTAGCCATAGGACTTTTCATGTTGAGTAGTCCTAGAAGACTAGAAAATGAACTCTTACCATTAGAAACTCTAAACAATTCTTAGCTCAACTTGAAGTTCCACATGTTGGTTATAACCTCTAGCACTTAGTAGGTGAGGTCAATATGAGGGGAGCTCATGGTGAATCCCCATAGGATTGTCTAGCCTTAAGGTTGAACCTGGATGTTGGTTTGGAGTTAGTTAACTCACTTGCACTCACTTTCACTCACAAACTTAAACCCAAACTATGTTGATTTTGATCCATTGATTTTTGGGAGACTCATGTAGATGGTCCCCTAAACCCACTAGCTCTATGCTAGGGTTTAGCTAAGACCAGTACATAGAGGACCCAAATGAGGATTTCATTGGACCAAGGCTCATATAGGGTGGTTTAAACCTCAATTTCCCCAAAATATCCAACTTAGCATTTTGCCCCACAAACCTACCCAAATTACTTAAACACCCCCAAAACCTAAATTTGACCAAAAATCCCAATTTCACCAAAAATACCCAAATTTTTCCAAAAATCATTTCAAACTACCCAAATTGCTCAAAACCACCCAAAATTACCAAAATACCCTCAAATTTTTCAAAATTACAAAAATATCCTTGGTGGCCCAAACTTTACCAAAACCATCTCAAATGTCCCCAAAACCAATTTGAACCCTTCCATTGATCCCAATTCGGCCAATTTTACCATTTTGATCAAGACCCCATAAATTGCCCTTAAATGTCTAATTTCTCCAAATTCACCCCAAATGTCCATCAATTTGACCTCAATCTTCCCCAATTTCAATTTTAAACTCTAATTAATCATCATAAAACTAGATTTAAACCAAATCCAAGCCCAATTGAGCCACATTTGAGTCCAATTTCAACCTAAACCAAAAAAGCCCCAATTTGTCCCAAGATCAAAATCCCACTAAATTGGACCCCAAATCTATCCAATTGCCATAATTTTGCATGATAAACTCTTCAAAACACTTCCATGTACCAAATTTAACCCTCAATTGGCCTTTCTTAAGCCTCAATTCCACTCAGTTTCAACCCAAGTCCAAAACCCCAGTTTTGCCTCAAATAAACCATGTGTCCAAATGTCACATAATTAAATGCCCAAATCTCAAAATTGACACCCAATTGATGTTGATAACTCTTCATGATATTCTCCTAGACTATTTTCAACCATTAATTTGGACTCAATCCAACTCTAGCCCAACCTGAACTCAAGTCTAACCCAACACCCTCAAAATTGACCAAATGCCAAAATCCCTCAAATTGAGCCTCCAAATCAATTCAACATCACTCCAAATCTTTTCTAAACTCCTTGTAATAATCATCCAAACCAAATTTATCAATCAATTAGGCTCAATTTCATGTCTAGCCTAACCCAAACCCAACTTCAAGCCAACTTGACCCAAATTGAACCAATGCACCAAAATTGACTTAGTGATGCCCAAATGACCGAATTAATGACACCACAACCACCAAGTACATCCTAGTGACCAGCCTAAACCCAACTAAACCAGCCAAGGTGTGCAATGGACTAATGGTTCCCAAAATTAAAGTATTTCAACCCATTTTTGGGTTTAAGCCAAAATAACTTTGACATCATGTCATATCATTAAAATTTAATCATCATTAAGCACCCCATGGGCTCCCCGAGCCAAGAAGTGACTAAACCCTAGCAAGCTGATCTCGATGATATAGTTGTGCAAAATATATAAAGTTGACTTTGCTTTTTGATACGCCTAAAAAAGGTTCAATTTTTTATATGATTTTAATGTCTATATTTGGTGATTTCCAATTATATTGAACTTTAACAGAATGTATTTTGTATATTATTGGTTTCAGGTAGAAGAAATGGAGTTTTGGAGAAAAAGAAGGAAAAAACGATGTAATTTGAATGTAAACATGCAAGAGAAAAATTCCATCCTTGCACATTTCAATGTCTTTCTATGCTTAATCTCTTTTACACTTCTCACATATTTTTCAATAAAATTACACTTTAAAGAAATGTTATTTTTATGCTTATTTTGTAGGTCTATCTGTTAGAAACACAACTCAACAAAAAAGGGGCAAAACGAAGCTAAAACAGAGCCAAACGAAGCAAAATGGTGGAGCTGCACAGGGTGGGCGCCGACGGCGTCAGAACCGGCGCCGATGGTGGCAGAGTGCAAAGAACGACGTGAAAATGGCACCGATGATGCCCAAAACGGTGCTGCAATTTGGACGGAATGCTAGCAAAATTTCTAGAAGATTCAATTTATTTGGACACTTTTTGGAAGGTTGCTTTAGGCATCTCTTGGGAAATTCGTCTCTACACTATAATAGAGTGCTTTTATGTCAAAAAAGTGTGTGTGTGAGGAAAAATGAAGAAAATATTTAAAGATCTTATAATAGGAGTAGAAATGTAGATTTCTACCTTTTTGGAGAGATTTGTGAGGGGATTTTGAGAGAATCTGTAAGGGAATGTTCTAGGATTGCATGGATCAGCGGAAGACTTTATGGGAGAGATTTTCATCTTTCTTTCAAGGGGATAAAGCTAATTATTGTGTTCTTCATTATTTTATGATTTTGTAAACACTTATCTAGTGGATTTTCTTTGATGAAATGATTTTTTTCGTTGTGTTTTCTTCGTGCTTTGTGATGTGTTTTTCTTACTCTTTCTTCTTATTAGGAAATAGTGGCATGAGAGAAATATGTCATTGTTTTCCTTTTACTTTTCTTTTGCAATGAGTAAGATTCATGTTTAGGATTTTAGAATGCATGCTAGAAGAAGTTTTGATTATAAACGTGATGGTTTTTACTTGTACTTCATTTACATTACAATAAAGGTTTTTTACAGTGTTAAAATTCGTCGTAATTGCATTAAAACCCGAGAGGGCGGCGTAATTCTCAACAAAGGTGAATCACATTCAAATTCCATGGATAGTGAAGTTCGTGGGGGTTGGATGCAAATAAATAAGGAAATATACTTTGATAGGCGTAGAATTGGAGATTTTAGGGTGATAGATTAAAATCCCCAATTTGGTTCTAGTGTTTGGAAACTAAAGCGAGAGTTAGCTTTAAAGCGAAGGGAAGTGGGAGCTCTGAAGTGAGAGCCAGTATCTTCCTAGCCTAACCACAAATTTAGAGACTAAATCTAAGATTAACCAATATTCTTTATAGCACTCGGAAGAGAGTAAAAAATAAGATTGCTCATATTTGACACATACAATATTTAATGCATCACAATCATTCACATTATCCAATTCACTACATAAGAATAGTAGTTTTTTAACTTATTTAACTTCTCCAAACCAATTCATCCAAAAAAGGGTTATCTTTAGAATTAACATTTGTATTAAAGAATAATTATTATCATTACTTTTAACATTTTCATTTAGGATTAGTTGTTAGATAAAACACCATTTTAATCGACATTCCAATCTAAGGCCTAGTAGTTGTATACTAGAACTTTGATTAAGGACCTCTTACCTCGCTTCCCTGTGGGATCGATAAACGAGACTTTATTAGAGCTCTGTGTTACTTGAGCGATACGTATACTTATATTTATATAATTGTGACTATATAGAATATATAAAATTAATCACAAAATAAACAAATAAGATCTGCATCAAGTTTTTGATGTCGTTGTCGGGAATTAAAATTTTCAAGTACTGGTGTCAACTTCATGAAGCATAGCATATAAAAAAGTCACATCAAGTTTTTGAGGTAATTAGGCTTAGACTTGAAAAAGTGTAGTGTTGTAAAACTATTTTTGTGTGAAAAGTTTTTTTTGTATGAAACAGTGTTGTGAAAAAACTATTTGTGTCAAAAAGAAGGTGTTTGTGAAAATGTTTTGTTGTGTTGAATATTTCTTTTATTTTATTTATTTAATTGTTTAATGTATTGTTTGTTGTGTTTTGTATGCAAAATAAAGGATCTGTAGGACTTATGCTATATGATTCTGAGTTAGAAAAAAGAAAAAAAATAAAAAAACAGAAAGGAGTTGAAGAACTAGAAATGGAAATGGAAAACATTCAAAATAATAACTTGGAAAATATCATATATTTTTGAGGGATTATATAAATCCTACGATAGATGAAATTCACTCAAGTATACAAACCTATGTCGTAGAAGCTGACTCATTTGAAATAAATTAAGTTATTATCCAACTAGCGCAGAACAACCAGTTTGGGGGAACTTCTTCGGAGGATCCCTATTTACACTTATCCAGTTTTCTAGAACTTTGTGCTAAATTTTGTTATAATGGCATGTCAGACGATACTATTAGACTAATATTTTTTCCTTTCTCACTAAGGGATAAGGCTAAAATGTGTTTATACTCATTAGCTCCTGACTCTATTAAAAATTGGAAGGAGTTAACTCAGAAATTCCTAGCTAAGTATTTTCCACCTTCAAGGACTACTAAACTTAGAAAAGATATTACCTCATTTTGTCTGTATAAAGTGGAATCAATATACAAAGCCTAGGAAAGTTTTAAGGAACTCCTAAGAAAGTATCCACACCATGCTCTGCCCGATTGGCTAATCATTCAAACTTTTTACAATGGGTTAGTAGGATCCCATAGGTCTAAAATTGATGTTCCCGCTGGTGGATCATTAATGTTAAAACCATTTGATGAAACATGTGTTAATTGAATTAATGGCTACAAAATTTCAATGGCACTCTAGTAGGGTAAATCCTAAAAAGGTAGTCAGTGTTCATGATACAGATGCGATTGCAATTCTTGCATCTCAGGTTATTACAATATAAATGAAGTTGGACCAATTATAATTGATTTTAACTTATCATATGAGACTTTAAATACCATAAACAACTCGTATTCTAACTTTTACATCCCAAGTTGGAAGAACCATCCTAATTTTAATTGGAATCACACTACTTGCGGTGGAAACCAACAATGGAAAAAATAATCATGCAAATCTTAATGGAAGTTGGAATAAACAGGGGAACACAAATTATGGACCTTCATATTCATTAGACTCTAACAATGATCAACAATTAGAGGATAAGAACATGTCTATAGAAGATGTGGTATTGTAAATGGGAAACCAGTTGCAAAGTCAAAATACTGCGATTAGAAATATAGAGAATCAACTGGAACAAATTGCTAATTCACTTAGCAATGTACCTCAAGGAACACTTCATATCAACACTGAGATCAACCCTAAAGAGAACAATAATGAACAGGTAGAAGTTGTATAATTAAGAAGTGGAAGAGAGATAAAGGATGTCTTTAGAAAAGAGAAAGAAACAATGGAAACTAGAAGATCTGAAGAACATGTTTCTAAGGGTCTAAAAAAATTATTATCTCCAACTAAAATCAATTTATAAAGACCACCACCTTCATTTCCTCAAAGAATTAGACATCAAAAGTTGGATAAACAATTTTCAAAGTTCATGGAAGTACTTACAAAGTTAAAGATAAATATTCTTTTCGCTGAAGTTTTGAAACATATGCCAAGTTATGCAAAGTTTATGAAGAAGATATTAAATAAGAAAATACAATTTGAGGATTACGAGACAATTGCACTAAGTGAGGAGTGCAGCGCTATACTTCAGAAAAAGCTTCCTCAGAAACTTGAAGATTCTTATAGTTTTACAATTCCTTATGCAATTGGAGAAAGATTATGTAGAAAAGATTTATGTGATTTAGGAAGGAGTGTTAATGTGATGCCTCTATCTATATTTAAAAGGTTAGGTTTAGCTGATATTTCTCCCACTACTGTAACCCTTCAGTTAGCTGATCAATCTATCATTTATCCAAAAGGGGCTATAGAAGATGTGTTTGTTAAAGTGGATAAATTTATCTTTCCTATGGACTTCATTGTATTAGATATGGAAAAAAATAAATAAAATCCCATTATTTTGGGGAGATCTTTTCTTGTTACTGGACAAGTTAAGATAGATGTGCAAAAAGGAGAGTTGATTATGAATATTAATGATCAGGAAGTCACTTTTCATGTGTTAAAGACTATGAAATATCCAACTCAGAGAAAAGATGATGATTGTTTTTGGATGGATGAAATTGATTATCTAAGTAAATACCATTTCCAAAAATGGTTTGAGAGTATGTTAATAGATAAGATCAAAATGGAATTTAATGATGAGTCTAAAATATTGTTTAAAGAAGACTGTATGTATGTTCAGGAGAGGTGTGAAATGATAGACTTTTCCGAAAATAGTAAACTTTTAATTCCATCTGTAAAGAAATTCATGACCTTAAAATGAATATACCCCATATAATTTTAAAGTCTACCTATTTAGAGAATTCATCTACACCACCAGTCTTTATATCTTCATATTTGACTCAATCACAAGATGAACTTGAATTGAATGATGAAATCAATAAAAGATTTCCTATGAAAGAGTTATTCAAAATCACTGAATGACATATTCCGTGTTATACAGACAAAATGAATGAGGTTCTGATATTGGGGTAGATTATTAATGCAAATAACAATTACCCCCCAGAGAATTTACCTAGTTACCCTGAGATAAACCCTAAGCAGATGAATGATGAGCAATTTAAAGTTGCCAAACAAATATTTAGAAGATAATTTGAAGATATGTTTCAAAAGAACTTCGAGTTGAGAGATGAGGATAAAGAGATTGAAAGACCAATGGAAGAATTTCTTAAGGAATTAGAAAAACCTATTTCCTCAACTAAGATAAATATAGAAAAAGCACCTCCACCATTTACTCAGTACCAAGGGGAAGAATTAGAAGATAAATTGAAACAGAATTTGATCCAGAATTTGAATTATCTAAAGAGAATCTGATCTAAAATTTGTGAGATCTTGAATTATCTTATAGAGATCCATTTCTTATAAATTTTAAGAATGATATTAATATGAAAATTGAGAAAATTAATAGAAGAATATTAGATATAGAAGGAAATATGAAAAATAATGATATGAATCAGTCTGAGAAAGAAGAGCTGAAAGAGAAATTTAAATTCAAGGACTTTGTAGGAATCCCTGGATCTGGAAAAGATAGGGTGAGATCAAGGATTACTTAATTGGAATTTTGATCCAGGTGAAATCATTTGTCGGGCTAGCAACGTTAAACCAAGTGTTTTATGGGAGGCAACCATAGTTATCAGTATGGTTTGATTTAGTATGCTTAAGAGTCATGATTGTTAGTGTTGTATTGTGTTTACTTTAGTGGGATTGATCTATTTTAATTGATGAATGGTGGTTGTTTAGATTGTTAGTGCTTTGATTTGATCTTTTTTTGTGTCATGAGGGAGATGATTCCTTAACTTCTTATTATGGTTTGACATGGTTAATCTCTTGCAGTAGATGGATTAACGAGTCCACTATGACCCAGGTCTCATCCGACCTTGAGTTTTACATGAAACATCTTGAATTTCAACAGTAACAGTTCCATCTTATATTTGTTACTTCCTTTTTATGACTTTGTTTTCATTTGGTAGGAGTCATGAACCTATTTGATTAATAATATGTCGATGATCTTACACTATCCTTATAACTGTTAGAGGAGCTTAATTAAAAAGAGCCAATATATCAAGGATAATCTTAAATTTAGGATTATAATCTATATGTGTAGTGATTACATTAGAAATTGCAAGTAAGTTAGTGAGATGCGATGAGATGGAGGAAGAATTGACCTCATTTATATTGTTTGTTTGTTTGTGTTTGTGTTACTACTTTATAAGGTTTGAAGAAGTTTTTTTTATTCCAAAGCTGATACATGTTATGCTAGTTAGACTTTTGTTTAGTTAATTTCTATTTGGCATGTTTAGTTTAGATTTAATTTCTACTTCATATTTTTTATCCTGATAAATAATTGTAGATATTTTTGATAGAAATGTGTGGTAGATAGAATTTCTAAACTGCTTTTCTTCCTACTTCTATTTTCTGCACTAAATGTTATACATGTTAAAAATCAAGTTTGAAGGTAGGAAAAAAATGAATTTTAAAGTTAGTATACTTCCTTTTAGTTTAATAATATTGCAAGCATGTTTTAGGCTAAATTTACTTTCTCCTGCAATCATTCTATCCTGATTATGCATGTATATGAACTTGTTAGGATGTTTTAGTAGTTAGTAAATTCAAGTTTTACTTTTTCTTCCTGCTACATTTTATGGAATTAATTGCAACATATTTTAAAATTTAAGTTTGGCGGGAAGAAATTTTTTTAAAAAAACTTAACTTTATTTGTCCTCAGTAGCCCGTATTTAATTTAAATTACTTTTAAAATGACTCATGTTATGTGGTGTTATCTTTAGGTTACTATAAATTTGATTTTAGGAATGTTAGAAAAATAACTTAGTTGAAATCCTATATGAAGAAACTGTTCTAGAGTTAAGATATTTTGTAGGAAACAATGCGAAAATATTTTGCTATTTATGGTAGAATGGAGTTGAACATTTGAAAAACTATAATTCTTAGATTTATACTTATTAAGAATTGAGCCTTTATTAAAACCTTTTTTTAAACTAATACTTACACTTTAAAAAAGTGAGGTAAAGTTTTTGAGTTTTGGACATTACAAAGAGGATAGTGAAATTCAAAATTATTAAAGGCCTATCCAGATATAGTAATCCTCACATAAAAAAAGAGAGAAAAAAAAGAGTAAGGATTAAAATGATCATGAAAGAAAAAGAAAAGAAAGGATTGAAAAACAATTCATAAAGAAAAAGAAAAATAAAAGTCAAAAGAGAATATGTGAGGAGAAGCTTGTGGAAAAACCTAATAAAAAATTGGTTTCACATGAATTTTTTTAAATGAAAAGACTTAGAAACAATCCTAAGCTTATTATTATTTCAAAAAAAATGGTATTGGTAAAATTGGTATATAGAAGGTGCTTAAATTCTATTTTTATACTATCTATGAATCTTTAGTTTGAAAAGTTTCAATAACTTTTGAAGTAAATAAAAAATCAAGATTCCTAAGTTGAATATGAGATATTCTTACAGTCGTCCTAGGTTGATTTGCTAAAATTTCTCTTAAGTTACACTACAACATTTTCTGAGACAAAATTATAGGAAACTCTACTGAAACTCAATACCTCAAATCAATAAGTTTATTTTTTTAAATTGCAGTGTTACTTGAGGACAAGTAACATTTATGTTTGGGGGATTTTGATACTCCTAAAAGGGTTCATTTTTTCATATTCTTTTAATGCCTATATTGTGTATTTTCAATGATATTGCACTTTAAAGAAAAGTATTTTATATATTTTTTGTTTTAAGTACAGGAAATGGAGTTTTGGAGAAAAACAAGCAAAAATTATGCAATTTGTAGCAAAAATGAGCAAGAAAGAAAATTAAGTCCTCGCACATTTCGATATGTCTTTCTATGTCTAATCTATTTTTGAAACTTCTCACATATTTTTTAATTAAATTACACTTTAAAAAAAGTGTTTTTTTTATGTTTATTTTGTATGTCTATCTGTTAGGAACGCAACGCAACTGAAACGGGGTGAAACAGAGCTGAAATAAAGCAAAATGAAGCAAAATGGTGGAGCTGCGTAGAGTGGAAATCGACGGCGCCAGAGAGCAGACATCGATATGAAAATAGCGCCGATGGTGCCCAAAATGGCGCTATAGTTTGGACGCGATGTTAGACAAACTTCTAGAAGATTCAATGTATTTGGACGCTTTTTGGAAGGTTGCTTGAGACATCTCTTGTGAAATTCATCCCTACACTATGATAGAGTGCTTTTATGTCAAAAAAGTGTGTGTGATAGTGAAAAAATGAGGAATGTTTAGAGATCTTACAATAGGAGCAGAAATGTAGATTTCTACCTTTTTGGAGAGATTGGTGAGGGGATTTTGAGAGAATCTGTAAGGGAATGTTATAGCATTGCATGGATTTACGGAAAACTTTGTGGGGGGAGATTTTCATCTTTCTTTCAAGTGGAAAAAACTAAGTATTGTGCTCTTCATTATCTTATGATTTTTTAAATAATTATCTAATAGATTTTCTTTGATTAAATGCAATTTTTCATTGTGTTTTCTTCGTGCTTTGTGATGTGTTTTTCTTACTCTTTATTCTTATTAGGAAATAGTAACATGAGAGAATTATGCCATTGTTTTCCTTTTACTTTTCTTTTGCAATGAGTATGATTCATGTTTAGGATTTTGGGATGCATGCTAGAAGAAGTTTTAATTATAAATGTGATGGTTTTTACTTGTACTTTATTTACATTATAATAAAGGTCTGTTGTAGTGTTAAAATTCATTGTAATTGCATTAACACCTGAGAGGGCGGTATAATTCTCAACAAAGTGGAATCACATTGAAATTCAATTGATGGAAAAGTTTATGGGGGTTGGATGCAAATAAATAAGAAAATATACTTTGATGGGTGTAGAATTAGAGATTTTAGGGTGACGGACTAAAATCCCGAATTTAGTTCTAGTGTTTGGAAACTAAAGCGAGAGTTAGCCTTAAGGCGAAGGGAAGTGGGAGCTTTGCAGTGAGAGCCAGTATCCTCCCAGCCTAACCACAGATTTAGGGACTAAACCTAGGATTAGCCAATGTTTTTTATAGCACTCAGAAGAGGGTAAAGAATATTATTGCTCCTATTTGGCACATACAATATTTAATGCATCACATTCCCTTACATTATCCAATTAACTAAATTAGAATAGTAGTTTTTTAACTTCTCTAAATTCTCTAAACCAATTCATCCAAAAAGGGATTATCTTTAGAATTAACATTTGCATTTAGGAATAGTTATTATCATTACATTTAACATTTGAATTTAGGAGTAGTTGCTAGATTAAACATCATTTTAATCGATATTCTAATCTAAGGTCTAGTAGTAGTAGGCAAGAATATTGGCTAAGGACTTCTTACCCCGCTTCCTTATGGGATCGATAAACGGGACTTCATTAGAGCCCTGTATTACTTGAGCGATACATATACTTGCATTTATATCATAGTGACTATATATAATATATAAAATTAATAAAAAAAATAATAATAAAGTTTGCATTAAGTTTTTGGCATCGTTGCTAGGGATTAAAATCTTCAAGTAGTGGTGTTAACTTCATGTAGCATAACATATAAGACTCCCATCACTTTTCAATGGTGTGATGCGTTATTTTATGAATAAGAAATTTAAGCAATTTATGGAGGGATTCTACGTAAGTATACGTATTGTTATCAAGTAATACAGGACTTTCTGTTTAAGTCCCAAATATTGATCCCACGAAGAAGGTTTAAATTTGAAGTGATAAATTAACTAGGAAATTCACAACAATAAAATAAAATTACTGTCACTAATTTTGAATATTTGATGTACTATCAGAATTAAATTATTATTTACTAGCAAAGCTGAAATGCAAAGTTTAAATAGTAACTACCAAACTGTGTTTATGTGATGAAGTTATCTAATATAAAAAAACATCTTTCCCACTATAATTAGTTTTTGGGAAAATGAGATGAGATAAATGGTTTAAATATGTATTGTGCCAAATAGGAGCAATTTTAATTCTCTACCCTGAATCTCACGTTTAGTCCCTAAATCCATGGTTAGGTTGGCAGGATACTGACTCTCACTCCAGAGCTCCCACTTCCCTTCTCTTGAAGGCTAACGCTCGCTTTAGTTCTTAAACACAGACCAAATTGGAGATTTTAGTTTGTCACCCTAAAATCTCCAATTCTAAGCCCAACAATGTATATTTCCCTACTTATTTGCACTTAATTCCATGAACGAAATACTCATCCATGAAATTAAATGTGATTCTCACTCCGTTGTAAAACTCATACTCCATTTCCCAGATCATATGTTTCACAATATATTTTAACATTTCAATTGGCCAGATTGAAAAGTAAATTAAGAATGGAGTTGAAAAACTATCATAATTTATTTTATTTTTTAAAATTGGCACATCCAAATTATCTCTTCATTTCACCATATCTCAGAGTAGGGAAAGATAAAGGAAAATACTCAGACTTTATTAGAAAGATATAACAAAACACAACTTTTATATATAAAAGAAAGTTCATACATGTTGACCTCACTTTTGGTTGAGGTTTAGTTATTCCTCTTTAGTAGCCTAAGGTCTAGCCATAGGACTTCCCTATTGACTATTCTTAGAAAACTAGACATGGAACCCTCACCATTAGAAATTCTACACTCTTCTCTACTCAACTTGGAGTTCCACATATTGGCCCTCAACCTCTAAATACTTAATAGGTGGGGTCACTATGTGGGAAACTCAAGATGAGTCACCCTTAGGACTGTTGGACCTTAAGGTTGACCCTGGGTGTTGGTCTGGAGCTAATTCACTCACTAAACTCATCTACACTCACAATCACTCACAACCCTAAACTCAAATTTCTAGCCTAGATCCCTTGAAACTCTCATCTACACCCACATTCACTCACAACCCTGAACTCAAACTTCTAGTCTAGATCCCTTGACCATTCTCTACACTCACAATCACTCACAACCCTGAACTCAAATTTCTAGCCTAGATCCCTTGATCTTTACTCACTACACTTATCTTCACTCACAATCACTCACAACCCTGAACTCAAATTTCTAGCCTAGATCCCTTGATCTTTTGGGTACTCATATAAGAAGTCCCCTAAACCTACCAGCCCTAAGGTTATGGTTTGGTTAAGACCACTATGTAGAGGACCCAAAATGAGGTTTCCACTGGTCTATGTCTTGTTGATGATGGTTGGTACCTCAACTCTACCAAAATACCCATCTTGACCTTTTACCCCCTAAAACACCCCCAAATTACCCAGATACCCCTCCATAATCCAAAATCCAAAAATTCCTAGAAAATCCTAATAAATCCCAAATATTCCCAATTTCATTTCGCTCAACTATCACTTGACCCAATTTGGCCAATTTGACCGTTTTTAACCAAAATCCCAAAATTTGCCTCCAAATTTCCTCAAATTCAACCCAAACGTCCATCAATTTGATCTCAATTTGCCCCAATTCCAATTCTAAACTCAAATTTGCTTTTTATATGATCAAAATAAACCAAATCCAAGCTTAATTGGCCCATGATTTAAGCTCAATTTTGATTTAGGGCAAAACCCCAATTTTGACCATATGACCTAATCTCACCCAATTGAACCCATAGCCTAGTCATTTGGCCTTAATTAATGTTGCAAAATCTTTATAACATTCCTATACATCAAAATCAACCATTAATTGGCCTTGGTAAAGTCTNCCTAAAACCAAAATTAAAAATCAACCAAGATAAAATTCACCGCCACAACATTCAAAATATAAAACACTCAAGCAAAACAAAAATTAAAATCAATCAAGATAAAATTCACCGCCACAACATTCAAAATATAAAACAACTCAAAATTTTAATACAAACCCACAAAAAATAACAGCTACAACTAAATTAAGATGTCTCTATTGGATGATCGGGAATCCCTTGGAGAAGGTAATCGCCACAACATTCAAAATATAAAACAACTCAAAATTTAATCACAAACATCACACAAAACCCGCTACAACATTCAAAATTCTACAACATTCAAAATATAAAACAACTCAAAATTTAATCACAAACATCACACAAAACTACAACGCTACAACATTCAAAATATAAAACAACTCAAAATTTAATCACAAACATCATACAAAACCACAACTGAACATGCAAAATATAAAACAACTCAAAATTTAATCACAAACATCACATAAAACTACAACTTCCGACATTCAAAATATAAAACAACTCAAAATTTAATCACAAACATCACACAAAACTACAACTTCATTAAATTAAGATGTCTCTATCGGATGATCAGGAATCCCTCGGAGGAGGTAACCTACGGTTGCTAACGAAAAAATATAAAACAACTCAAAATTTAATCACAAACATCACACAAAACTACAACTTCAACTATTCGAAATATAAAACAACTTAAAATTTAATCACAAACATCACACAAAACCACAACTTCAACTAAATTTAAATATAAAACAGCTCAAAATTTAATCACAAACATCACACAAAACTACAATTGCAACTAAATTAAGAACATCTCTATTGGATGATCGGGAATCCCTCGGAGGAGGTAACTACAGTTGCTAACGAGGCTTCTCATGATTTAAATGAAATTATGGAACTCATTAAGTTAGGTTTGATAAGTTCATTTACACTAAGTGAATCCAATAGAAAATAGTGATGCTGGAACGAGGGAACCGTAGGATCCTAACCGGTGTCACTCTAATCAACTTTAATATGCCCTGATAAAACTTAAAGAACTTCAACCATAGGGCCACCTGATTTGATATTATAACTTGACACACTAGAATTAAAGAACTTCAACCATAGGGCCACCTGATTTGACATTATAACTTGACACACTAGATAACTAAAACTCGTTGCGGCAAGGAGCTTGGAGCTAGCTTGGTGGGCAGCACGGCCATCTTCAACAGCAAAATCTGTCTTCCCATCGCGGCAGGAGCTTGGAGCTAGCATGGTGGGCAGCACGACCATCTTCAACAGTAAAACCTGTCTTTGCGGCAAGGAGCTTGGAGCTAGCATGGTGGGCAGCACGGATATCTTCAACAACAAAACATGTCTACGGTGAGGAGTTTGGGCTAGCATGGTGGGCAGCCCGACCATCTTCAACAGCAAAACCTGTCTTCCCTAGCTAAACCAATCTTCCTTCCTTAGACTTAAATAACAAAGCCATAGGACTTCGAGGTTGCTT